>PVIC010027234.1:0-23980 GCA_004025085.1 Thryonomys swinderianus
CTATGGTGCCCAGGCAAGCCGCCGTGAACTCAGCAATACTCCTGTCTCTGCCTCTCAAGTGCTGGGATTACAGGCGTGAGCCACAACGTCCGGCATTGTGGTATGCGGTGTTGATTGTTGGTAGGCATGTCTCCACACCCAGCATTATATGTGGTTACTGGGGATCAAACTCAGGACCTTGCGCTTGTGAGGCAGGCGCCGGAACCACTGAGCTAACCCTCCGGCCCCACTTTATAATTCTTATTCATGCCTTCTCCAAAACTGTATTTGTTTTCTAAGTTTAAACATGCTTAACTCTCAAAGGTTCACTGTGAAGAGAACAATTCATTGAAAGATTTTCTTCAATGAAGACTGGTGGAGTTTGGTCTAAGTTCTTTAACAAGATGTATCACTGTGGCCTAACATGCACCAAGTCCTGAGTTCAATCCCCAGCACTAAGGGGAAAAAAGATTTATGAACACAACCTGGTTCCTCAGGTGCCTCTTCCCAATTTATCTAACTTCTTTCAACACTAAATGTCATAAGGAAAAAAAAAGGGACAAAACAAAAATGACATAGGACTAGTTTTTGATTATGTGTGCAGTATAAAATAAGAGTAGTCCCAATTCTATATGTGTTGTTGGCAACTCCTGTAAATCACTTATGAACTGTAAGATTATGTGGCAGTAAGTACAAGCAAAAAGGAATAAATGCAAAAATATTCACTCAGGTGCCATGGGCTATACTCTTACCCTTAATATGAAATAAGTAGACATATTTACTGCTGCATTATTACTGGACTGAGATAATAATAAGACTACATAAATTCATTAAGTGGGGTGTAGTGGCACATACCTGAAATCCCAGCACTAGGGAAGCTAAAGAAGGAGGATCACTGCAAGTTAGAGGCCATTCTGGGCTACACAATGAATTCAAGGCTAGCCTGAACTACATTATAAGGCCCTATCTCAAAAATAATTAATTTAGGGCCAGAGATTTAGCTCAGTGGTTCCAGTGCCTGTCTAACAAACTCAGGGTCCCTGGTTTCATCCCCAGTAACCACATACAACAATACCGGACATGGTGGTCATGGCCACCGGCAATCAGTACCATATACCACAAATGCCTGGCTTGGTGGCTCAAACCTGTAATTCCAGCACTCGGGAGGCAGAGGCAGGAGGATTGCTGAGTTCAAGGCTTGCCTGGGCTACACAGTAAGCTCAGGGCCAGCCTAAACTACAAAGCGAGACCCTGTCTCAAATAATAATAATAATAATAAATTTATTAATAAAGACTTTATGCTACATGTCAAGTTCCATACGGGCAATGAAGAAATAATTTCTTAAGGATTATAGAAATAAATAGAAAAATGAGTGCCAGGGATTTACTTAGTGTGCCAGTGCATGCCTCACAAATCCAAGGATACAAGTTCAATTCCCATTACCAAAAAAAAAAAAAAAACTACAGAAAGTGGAGAGAGTTGACAATGTTAATATAAAAAGGATAAAAATTAAAATTAAAAGGCAATAATAATAAAATCATAAGAAAACATCAGTCAGCTAAGGCACTAAAAACATATCCATATTATATTAATTATGAGCAATGCAATCAAACATCCTATTATAAATGTTTAGATTATGATCCTCAAATTGAGTTTCAGTGTAACTTTAAATTAATATGGTATTAAGGTATTTAAACAAGTTTATACAGCAAAATGATTAAATATATAATACGTATTTTTTACCATATAATCTACATTCTAGTTAAGCATAATCCTTAAGGTTAGCTCTGTTTTTATTTTTGCCACAAAAAATACTTTGATTCACAACAGAAATAAATATCCCTGTTATTTACTTAAGCCAAATGTAAGTTGGTGCACAATCTGGCTCTTTTAACAATTTTATGATTCAGCCATTCATTATTTGATAATTATTTATTGAGGCAATATTCTTTATGAAGTAATGGAGAAGAAAGGTCATCACGGCAGGAACTCAGTGAGCACAGGGAGAGCCCAAGGTCAAAAAGATAATGAAAAAAATGTGAAGTTGAAGCTGAGACCTACTAAGAGATTTGACACCTGAAAATAACTACGTAGTCTCCCAGGTGAAAACACTTAGAAAGGAGTTAAATTTGTTCTGCTGTTACTTACATTTGATAAGCAGGTTTACCCATAAATGAAGTAAAGGAATGGGGGTATAGGAGTTTCAGAATGACAGTTATGTGTTCATTCCAACACAAAAAATCCTTGATCTGCAGAGGTGGCATCAGAAGTGGTTTATCTGGTGGAGAACCTGAAGGTTCAAGCAAGCCTATCCATCTATCTGAAAGTGAGCTTCTAGCCTCTTGCTGTGTGTAAGCACTGAAATCTTTGAGCAGGCTTCCACATCCTCTGGCATTTAAGAAATTTCCCATTCCTGAACTACAAAGTGAGACCCTGTCTCAAAATAGTAATAATAATAATAGTAATACTTTTTTTTTTTTGAGACAGGGTCTTACTTTGTAATTCAGGCTGGCCCTGAGCTCACTATGTAGCCCATGCAAGCCTTGAACTCAGCAATCCTCCTGTCTCCTCTTCCTCCCTAGTGCTGGGATTATAGGCGTGAGCCACCACATCCGGCACTGTGGTATGTGGTATTGATTGCTGGTGGGCATGAGTCTCCATGCCCAGCATTCTATGTGGTTACCAGGGATCAAACTCAGGACCTTGCGCTTGCGAGGCAGGCACCAGAACCACTGAGCTAACCCTCCGGCCCATAGTAATACTTTTTTTTTAAAAAAGTGAAATTCGGCTTAGTATAGTGATGTACACTTGTAATGCTCTGTGAAGAATGCAAGTTCAAACCCAGTCTAGGGAACTTAAGGCCTTAGCAAGAATCTGTCTTTAAAAAAATAGGAAACATAGATCTTTTCCAAATGGGTTAGGGGACTAAGTGATGCTGGGAGGGGAGAAGAGGAAGAAGACTCCCCATAATAAATGTAATTTTTTTTTTTCTTTTTAAAGACAGGGTCTCGCTTTGTAGTTCAGGCTGGCCCTGAGCTCACTATGTAACCCAGGCAAACCTTGAACTCTGCAATCCTCCTGTCTCTGCCTCCGAAGTGCTGGGATTACAGGCGTGAGCTGCCACGCCCAACACTGTGGTATGTGGTACTGATTGCTGGTTGGCGTGAGTCACCATGCCCAGTATTGTTGTATGTGGTTACCACAATAGAACCAGGGACTTTGCACTTGCTTGGTAGCCAGTGGAACCACTGAGCTAAATCTCTGGCCCTAAATGTAATTATTATATACTGAAAACATCTACGGATAAACTTCTTTTTTTAAATTTTTAAATGCTAGGAATGTAACTCTGTGTGAAGGCCCTGGGTTCCACCACTAAAAAAAGTGAAATTTATGAGGTATTCAAGAGAAACAAGACAAAAATTTCTCCGTAGAGAATATCTATAACACATGCTGTCAGCAGCTCCTACAGGAAAGTCAGTTCAGCCTAATGTCAGCTCACAGTCAAAAGGCAAGGCCTATGACTTTCTGTAAACACTCCACCAAAGGGAAAATCAACACCACAAACAAGAATCAGTACCACCAAAAACTGAAATAATACAAGAATCTAAAGGGGATTTTTAAGTTATTAAAGAAGTGGAAGAATGGAAAGCAAGACTGAAAAACAAACAAAAAAAATAGGACACTGTGAAGCAGCAGCAGCAGGAGCCAGAAGCAGGATGGCAGGAAAACGGATCAAATTTGTGTTCTTCAGGGACACTCCAAGAGCTGCTGCTGAGCTGGGTGTACAAAGAAACTGAGCAGGATTCCTAGCACTCAGTGTAAGCTAAAAGGTGCACCCTATGCCATTCACTGAGGTGAAAGAGCAAAAGAGGAACAGTTTTACAGGAAGGGTAGGTTCAACTTGTTAAGCTTGACATTCCTGTCACACATCCAAGCTCAGACCAGGCTGAGGAGGCTGAATAATCAAATCTACAGCTTAAGTCAGAACAGAGTTAAATGTATCAATCAGGATACATGTGATACTTAGAACCTTAGTTATTACTGTGTTCATTCTTCAATTCCAGAGTTTCTACTTCTGAAACCATAAATGACCTGTAGACAGAGTTAAGGGCTCTTGAAGTAACTTGTATTGCTTTTGGGTACTTCTGTGACTTTATTTACCAGATAACTGCGCTAGTTCATGGGCACATAAACAGAACTCCAGATGTTTATTCAGTAACTAAATGAATGACTATTTTAAGTTTCTAACAGATGGCCTCTGGAACAACATTTTAGAAAACGTAAGCACTCAAAAATATTTTCTAAATAAATAAATGAACAAACCTTCTGAGCAGCCAGGCTCTGACTGCTTTCACTAAGAGCCAAGGATGTAAAATACTGGACACATTCGTCTACCTCCATTTGGGGTAAAGAGGTCAGCAACTGTCTAAGTTCTTCTTCAGCAGAAGAATCCTGAAGTAAAAAGAAAGGAAACATAAACTTGATGACTGAGTACAATTTAAAAAATACTCCAGAGAGCTGGGCATGGTGGCTCATGCCTGTAATCCCAGCACTCAGGAGGCAGAGGCAGGAGAATTGCTGAGTTCCAGGCTTGTCTGAGTTACATAGTGAGCTCAGGGCTAGCCTGAACTACAAAGCGAGACCCTGTCTCCAAAAAAAAGGCCAGGAGTGGTGGCTCACGCCTATAATCCCAACACTCAGGAGGCAGAGACAGGAGGATTGCTGAGTTCGAGACTTGCCTGGGCTACATAGTGAGCTCAGGGCCAGCCTGAACTACAAAGTGAGACCCTGTCTCAAAAAAAAAAAAAAAAAAAAAAGTAACTTCAGTTTTATACCCTAGTTTTCTTGCTTGTGAAAAGCAGCCAATAATTTCTTTTGGAATGTTTATTTTACACCCAAATTTAATAGACTATAGTAAACTATTTTCCAGGGGAAATAAAAAGGACTAAAATGTGCTATGTACAGTATACGTACCAATTCCCTGTGATGAATATTTTAATTATGTATCTACCAACACATAAAAATAAACTACTTTTTACTTTGTGCATTATCTTATTTACTTACTTCTTTTAAAGATGGCAAAGGAGGTGGTGGAAGAAAAAACCGAAGATCACTGTCTTTGCTTCGTGCCAAACCAATAAGAGTTCTCGGATCACAGGCTTGAGCAACTGTCCTGTACTGATAATCTGTTGTAAAATATATTTTTTATAAATGCGCAAATTAGTTTTTAATTGTCACAAGGGTTAAATGAACAAACTACTTGAAAAATCTTTTAAACTGTTTTATAATATAATCCAAAATTTCCCACATATTCTTTCACAACTGCATTTACAATATTAATGATCTTGATACTCAACCTTTCCATGACTGATCTCAAAATCCTCCTCTACATTTACTGTATCTTGGGACTGAGTTATAGTCTAATTTCTTGGAAAAAATGCAACTCAAATAATAAAACTGCTAAGTCAGCATCCATTTAACAATTAGTCCTAGCATTCAAAAGCTTCTTTCCTCACTACTCAAAACAATAGTGTCTGCACTGAAATCTAAGTCCAGTGGACATGACGCTCTGGCATCTATGATGCCCATGAATGTTTTGACAGTGATACTGATTTAAACATCCCATTTTTATTGAAGCTGACATTCTTTTCCAAAACAGCAATAATCTCAGCAATTTTTTTTACATTTAAACATACACTACTAAAACATATAATTTATGTTAAGACTTCCTGAATTACTTTTCTTCCTTCATCTGATTCCCCTCCTCCTTTATACCAAGACTTGTGAGTTAGCTAACTGAGTACCACAATGCAGCTGGTCTCATTACCATGCCAGTGGTGGGCCTGTGACATTTCCCGCACGGCCTCCAGTCGTGCAGTCCTGTCCTCTGACTTGCTCTGTCTCAGGAGCAGCCACACAGAGCACTCATGATCTTCTACATCAACCATGCTAAAAGTGTCTTTGAAAAAAATAAAAAGACAAACACTAAAAGCAAGACAACATGAACAGTTAGGACACTACTTTATCCTATTTCACATTGTAATCTATATTTGAAATTCACAATAAGACAGTTAAATGCATACACAAATATTGATAATAACTGACATATTTGTTCTAAAATCTCATACTGTTATTTATTACTATTTCATATATGCTTTTGTTTCATGATCTACATAGCATCTTTCACTTTGTGCTCATTTTCTCCTCTAAGACATTTTAAAACAGATCAAATATATAAAGAATTGAATGATTGACACATTAATATCCATATGCCTATCACATCAGGATTCAATAACTGCTATTTTGCCATATTTGCTTCATCTATATGAGATAGAGTAAGGTGTAGCAAAGGTGGATAGATGTCACCTATTAATTATAAGATCCTACACACATGCACAGAACAGTTCCCAAAGTCCTGCATATGGACTTCTCTGGAGAACTCAAGCAGGTGTTTAATAGGATGGTTTAGGTCTCACATCAGCCTGACACGTGGGATCCCAGTACCATCTCTCAGGACTTTTTTTTTTAAAATAAATTGAATTCTTTATTGGTACAATTTATATACATATCAAAATCATGTATAACATTGGGGAATTTGTACCAGTATATGACACGAGTTAATTCTCATTTTTACCCATATCCCTACCCACCCAACCCTCCTCACCCCTTTATACATGCTCTTTTATTTTCTTTCTGTATCATATTTATTCCTTCCCCTCATCACATTCCCACACCAAGTTTCCTATAGAAATTTTGCACTCTACAAAAGCTGTCCTACTTTCTAAAGCTCATTTGCATCTACAG
The DNA here is from genome assembly GCA_004025085.1 of Thryonomys swinderianus. Taxonomy (NCBI): domain Eukaryota; kingdom Metazoa; phylum Chordata; class Mammalia; order Rodentia; family Thryonomyidae; genus Thryonomys; species Thryonomys swinderianus. Next base: position 6,785 of record PVIC010027234.1, read on the forward strand.
GTGTTCATGTCAAAGAGAAGATCCGGTAATGGTCTATCTGTGATCTATTGATTTCACTTATTAGTATATACTCCAGGGGTCTCCATTTGCACCTAAATGGATCAATCTTGTCATTCTTTATGGCAGAGTAATACTCCATTTTATAAAAAAATTATCCACTCTCCAGTTGATGGACATTTGGGTTGTTTCCAAGATTGAGCTATCATGAACAGAGCTGCTATGAACAATGGTGTACATCTGTCTTTCCAATGTGAGTTTTTAAATTCTTTTGGGTATATTCCTAGCAGGGGGATAGTCGGGGCAAATGGAACCCCTAGTCCTAGTTTTCTGAGAAATCTCCACATGGATCTCCACAATGGTTGCACAAGTCTACAATCCCACCAACAGTGGAGAAGGGTTCCTTTCTCCCCACAGCCACGCCAGCATTTATCATTGGTTGATTTTGTGATCGTGGCCATTCTTTGTGGAGTGAGATGAAATCTCAGTGTTGTTTTCATTTGCATCTCTCGAATGACCATCCCACCCTGAACTCGTCCGATCTCTCAGGACTTTTATAAAGCTGTCACAGGTTTCCTCAAGGGTTGGACAATGTAAAGGGCAGACCATACCATGAAGTTTGGTAACACAGCTTTCCACAACAGCCCTGGCTGCATTTCTAAGACACAATGTATATTTTTATTTTTTGCTTTTACCCTATTTTCCCCTTTACTTAACCTACACTCATTCTGCACAGCTAGTTTAGGCTAGTTTCTTCCCTATGCTTCAGTTTTATATTTTATTTCCTCAAATGAACTTGGACATTGTTTTTTACTTATTTTGTTCAATTCTTTTTTTTTTTTTTTGAGATAGGGTTTCGCTTTGTAGTTCAGACTGGCACTGAGCTCACTATGTAAACCAGGCAAGCCTGAAACTCAGCAATTCTCCTGCCTCTGCCTCCCAAGTGCTGGGATGACAGGCCTGAGCCACCATGTCTGGCATTGTGGTATGTGGTACTGACTGCTGGTGGGCAATGTTGTATGTGGTTACAGGGATCAAACTAGGGACCTTGAGTTTGCCAGGCAGGTGCTGGAACCACTGAACTAAATCTCCAATTCTTTGTTCAAAGTGAGAAGAACCAGGGCTCTAACTCCAAAAAGAAAGGAAGAGAGGCTAGAAACTCAGAACCCAGTAACATTTAGTTGGCAAGTCACTTTTAGAGTCAGGCTACCTGACAACATATATGCATGTACATATAAACTATGTGAAAGGAAGTTGCAGATATAACATTTGGCCCTTCCACAATTCAATCTGCATTTTGTAAGAATAAAATGGCATTCTCTTATAGAACTACAATTATCACACCCATGAACAATGACAAAAATCTTCCAAACCATCTTATATTTAGCCTACTTCCATATAAAATTTTTTTCAAAAAATCTCTCCCATCAATCCCCATCTTTACTTTCAGGTACTGAGGATCAAACCCACAGACACTGTTACTGAGTTATGTGCCCAACCCTTTTATTTTTGACACAGTATCTTGCTAAATTGCTTGGTGGGACTTGAACTTGCAATCCTCTGATCTCAGTCTCCCAAACTGCTGGGATTATAGGCATTCATCACCCTGCCCAACTTCCCAAAAGTATCTTTGAAGATGTTTTAAAACCAGGATTTGGCCTACCTGTAGTGCCACACAGCTATAATCCTAGCACTTGGAAGGAAGGACAGAAGTTTGAGCACAGCCTGGGCAATTCAGCAAGACTCTATCTCAAAATTTAAAAAGTGATGGGAGCTTTTGAATTGAAGCTCAATGCAAAGACCCTGAGTTCAATCTCCAGTATCACCAAAGGAAAAAAAAAAATTCAGAATTTGTAAACTCCCTCTACTGTCTTTTTAGTATATGTGCTGCCGAAGCGAGCACCCTCTACTGTCTTTTAATCTAGAAAGTTTTCCCACTTCCCACTCATTCTTTATTTCAGTTTTGTAAAGAACCAGGCATGGTGGCACATACCTGTAATCCCAGCACTGAAGAAGCTCTGTGGTAGGATAATTGTGATGAGCTCAAGTCCACCCTGAACTACACAGCAAGACCCTCTCTTAAAAAAACAAAAAACTTTGTAGAAAAATCAGGTCAGCTCCTTTTAGAGCTAACTCCACATTGTAGATTTCCTGATCATAAAATCTACACTTCTGGGAGCTGGGAATTTAGCTTAGTGGTTCTGGCACCTGCCTTACAAGTGCAAGGTCCCAAATTCAATCCTCAGTAACCACATACAACAATGTCACACTCACCAGCAATCAGTACCACACACCACAATGCCAGGTATGGTGGCTCATCCCTGTAATCCTAGCACTTGGGAAGCAGACGCAGAAGGATTGCTGTGAGTTTGAGGCTTGCCTGTGCTACACAGTGAGCTGAGGGCCAACCTGAACTACAGAGTGAGACCCTGTTTCAAAAAAAAAAAAATCTACATCTTTTTGGTGTGTGTTTGTGATACCAGGGACCAAACTCACAACCTTGAGCTTGCAAGGAAGGCATGGTGCCACTGAGCTACCATCCCCAGCCCAAATCTACCTTTTTTTTTTTTTTTGAGACAGGGTCTCGCTTTGTAGTTCAGGCCAGCCCTGAGCTCACTATGTAGCCCAGGCAAGCCTCAAACTCAGCAATCCTCCTGCCTCTGCCTCCAGAGTGCAAGGATTACAGGCATGTGCCACCATGCCCAGCACTGTGGTATGTGGTACAATTGCTGGTGGAAGTGAGTCACCACACCCAGTATTATTGTATGTGGTTGCCAGGGATCGAACTCAGGACCTTGTGCTTGCTAGGCAGGCACAGGAACCACTGGAGCTAAATATCCAGCCTCCCAAATCTACATTTTTGATGCAATATTTTCATTAGGAAAAAACACAACAGTGATTTTTCTTACGTTAAAATTCTGCAACATTCAACAGAATAGGTCATACTTAAACTCAATATTTACAGTTACTTAATAATATACCCATTTAATAATATACCCATAAAGAAATGTATAACACATGAAGCCCTTAAACACAGCCCAAGAGAATAAGTTACTCAATTACGTTTCCATAAATATTACACATGTTAATATAAAATGGGTACAGTAATGCAATAAATCCCAGCACTTGGGACAACGAGGCAGGAGGATCACACATTCAAGGCTAGTCCAAGCTAACATGAATGACAGAGAAAGACTGTCTCAAAAAAGCCAAATACATATAATTCAAAAGACCTCAAAATTGGTCATTCAAATGATTTCCAGATTATTGAGAATTCAAGGTAAATATTAGACACTTACCAGCAAATGGACTCTGCCATAACTTGGCCGATGCTGCTAATATTTTTCTTACTGCTTTGTGAAGTTCTTTTCTTGCCTGCCAGACAATCCCTAAAATGATTACAAACTTAAAATCAAATATGCACGGGGCCAGAGGGTTAGCTCAGTGGTTCCGGCTCCTGTCTCGCAAGCACAAGGACCCAAGTCCGATCCCCGGTAACCACATATAATGCTGGGTGTGGACACACGCCCACCAACAACCAACACCGCATACCGCAATGCCGGACATGGTGGCTCATGCCTGTAATCCCAGCACTCGGGAGGCAGGGACAGGAGGATTGCTGAGTTCGTGGCGGCTTGCCTGGGCACTATAGTGAGCTCAGGGCCAGCCTGAACTACAAAGCGAGACCCTGTCTCCAAAAGCAAAAAAAAAAAAAAAAAAAAAAAAAAAAATCAAATATGCACTTTTAATGCTAAGTTCCCCAAACTTCAAAAAAGTGCATAAAACCCAAAATTTTCACAATGTAAAGTAGCATCTTTACCTTTTTATTAACAGGATCAACACAACTAAAACCACACAGAAATATAAAGCTCTGGCTTTCAAAATAAGATCATTCTCCAAGTCATGGAAAAAGTAAAAACAAGAATACTAAAAGCTATCACAAATCTTCATGTTTATGGTTAGTAATATGTAGGAAAGTGACCTTTATAAATTGACTTTATAAATAGAACTCAAATTTTGGAGATCCCTTACCAATGAGATTAAGTTTCATATAGTAAATTTTAAAATACAGCAATAATCTATGTGACTGAAACTGTAAACACACCATAAAAGTATGTTGAAAGATGGGAAGATAATGTAGCAATACCTATACCTCAGAGACTGCGAGCAGTACAGCCAGCCTTGCACGAGGGTCATAACGTGCTCACAGGCACATCCTGGCTGATGGTGTTGGAACAGGCAGCTCTAAGTTATACTGGAGACTCACCATGCACCCATAGCTGATAAAAATACACTCCTCTGCTCTAAAGTCTTATGCACTAAGAAAAGGAGGCCTAAAAAAAAAAAGAAGAAGCCAGGCATGGTGGCTCACACCTGTAATCCCCCAAATCAGGAGGTGGAGACAGAAGGATTGCTGAGCTCGAGGCCTACCTGGGCTACATAGTGAGCTCAGGGCCAGCATGAACTACAAAGCGAGACCCTGTCTCAAAAAAAAAAAAAAAAAAAGAAAAGAAAAGAAAAGAAAAGGAGGCCTGCATGTGACCTAAATATTGAGAAAAGCAATGTCCTAACTAGTAAAGATTGGTGTTTAGCCTTTGTGGCTAATCATAATAAATGAGTTGGTATTCATATTTATAAATCATTTAATAGGTCTGGTTTGCATAAATAAATTCCTTGAAGCAAAATATCAGGCAGGCATGGTAGTGCATACCTATAATCCGAGCACTGTAGGTAGCTGAGGCTAGAAGATCACAAATTTGAGCCCAGTGTGGGCAGCTTAGTGACTTGGTAAAACTCTGTCTCAACTTCTAAAAAATTTCCAAGAGCTGGGGGTGTGACTCAGTTTCAATCCCTGGTATGCAGAAAACAAGCAAAACAACTCTGAGCTAAATGACAAAATCACATCCTTGTACTTGCCAAACTGAGAGCCAGGCTCTGAACTAATGGACCCATTGAGGAGAGAATTCCAGGTTAAGACTCAGTCAGCTAGTCTTCATTTCTCTCAGTTCTGGAAGAATTGAAATTTTGGGTCAAATATGTAAGTCTAAAATGGGAACTTTAATATTTTAGGAACTGAGCTCTCAGGGTTTGGCGATTCTTAAAAGGAAGTTGATTTATCTTGTTAATGCTGTGATTTAAATAGATTATTTTTATTTGTTTCTCCTTTTTGTGGTACTGGGTATTGAACTCACGACTCTGTAATTAAAAGGCAGGTTGCAGAGGCACTAAGCTATAAATCCTCAGCCTTAGACTATTTTTGGAGACAAGATCTCACTGAGTAGTTCAGGTAGGGTTTGAACTCCCTATGTAGTCCAGGCTGGCCTCAAACTCATGGTGAGCCTCCTGTGTCAACATCCTGAGTGCTGTGATTACAGGGATACGCCACCATTCTGAGCAAAGAGACTCTTTTTTAAATTCAGTAACCAGCTACCAACTTTCACAAAGATGAGAGTACTTCTCAATCAACTTACCATGACTTTCTCTTCTGTCTAAAGAAGCTGTGTGCACATATATGTATGACTTCATTTTTTCTGTTTCTACCACTTGAGTATCTAATGTCAAAGACTTCTTCAGAGCCAGAATTCCATATGTAAGAAATAAAGAACCTCTTTAAGAGAAATAAAAAATTATTATAAATATGTCATCTAAATGTAACACAGGAGCTATTCTTTATTAAGCTTTTCATAGTAAAAATTTCTTTTTTATTCAAAATATACAGTAACATACAAATGATACTTTCTTTTTTTTCTTTTTTTTTTCTTTTTGAGACAGGGTCTCGTTTTGTAGTTCAGGTTGGCCCTCAACTCACTATGTAATGCAGGCAAACCTCAAACTCAGCAATCCTCCTGCCTCTGCCTCCCAAGTGCTGGGATTACAAACGTGAGCCACCACGCCTTGCACTGTGGTATGTGGTACTGATTGCTGGCATGAATCACCAGGCCCAGTATTATTGTATGTGGTTACCAAGGATCAAACCAGGATCATTCGCATTTGTCAGACAGGCAGCGGAACCACTGAGCTAAATCTCCAGCCCCAAATGATACTTTTGTAATATGTGTGTGTGTGTGTGTGTGTGTGTATATATATATATATATATATATATATATATATATATATATATATCTCCATTTAAAATAATACATAGGTACACAATCACATCCAGGCAATAAACAGAATTTTTTTTTTTCCAGTAGCCAGGACTGAACGCAGGACCATGTACTTAGAAGCAGGCATGGTGCAACTGAGATAAATACCTGGCCCAAGAGACAGAATATTAACAGTACTCCAAAAGCCAGCTATGTCCCTCTCCTTAACCTACTCATTAACCTCTCCTCTCTACAGGTAATTATTCTGATTTTTGTCAGGTGTGGTGGCACATGCCTAGAATCCCAGCACTGAGGAGGCTGAAGCAGGAGGACTGACATGAGTTCAAGGCCAGCCTGGGGTACATAGCAAGATTCTGTCTCAAAACCTAAAAACTAAAAAAAGAAATTGTTCCTACTTTTATTATAATTTTACTTTTCAGTTTCAACATCTATAGGAGCAATTTAAAAAACAGCTCAGTTTTGCCTGTTTTTGAAATTTATATGAATGAAATCACACTGCACTTTTTTTTTTTTTGGCTTTTTGGAGACAGGGTCTCGCTTTGTAGTTCAGGCTGGCCCTGAGCTCACTATGGTGCCCAGGCAAGCCCCCGCAAACTCAGCAATCCTCCTGTCCCTGCCTCCCGAGTGCTGGGATTACAGGGGTGAGCCACCACGTCCAGCACTGTGGTATGCAGTGCTGATTGTTGGTGGGCATGTCTCCACGCCCAGCATTATATGTGGTTACCGGGGATCCGACTCTGGTCCTTGTGCTTGCGAGGCAGGCGCCGGAACCACTGAGCTAACCCTCCGGCCCCCACACTTTTTTTTTTTTTTTTTTTTTTTTTTTTTTTTTTTTTTTTAAGTTTTTTGAGACAGCAGGCTCTTGCTTTGTAGCTCAGGCTGGCCCTGAACTCACTGTGAAGCCCAGGCTAGCCTCAAACTCTCAACAATCCTCCTGCCTCTGTCTCCCAAGTCCTGGGATTATAGGCATGAACCACCATGGCCAGCATTGTGGTATGTGGCACTAAGGATCGAATTTGGGACCTTGCACTTGCTAGGCAGACACGAGAACCACTGAGCTAAATCTCTGGCTCAACTACACATATTTTTTTATCAGACTTCCCTTTGTGTGATTTACCTACACTGCTACATGTGAATGTAGTTCCTGCATTTATATTTTGATATGGTATAATACAATTATATTAATTACTACATATAATATATACACTTTACCACATGGATATGGGCATATTTACATACAGTATCTGATTTGAATCTATTACAAAGAATATTATTACACATAGTTTACATCTATATTGTGCATACATGTATATATTCAAGTGTATGTATCTAAAAACAGAATTATATACTTTCTGATATATCAGCTTCACTAGATACAAAACTGTTTCTCAAATAAGATTAGCCAACTTATACTCCTACCAGCAGCGTATAAAGGTTTCTCCTTTCCTAATAGCTATATCCAAAGCCCATTTTAAATGTGAAATACAGAGGTGTTTGTTGTATATGCAAATAAAGATGTTTTCTTACTAATCATTCAGACCTACACTTCCTAAATCCAGACAAAGGCTACATTCATCTGGGCTGAAAGCTCAGCAACCTATTCCCTCTGATGACCTGTTTCTACCCTAAGGCAAGCAGGTAAGACAGGAAGTCCAGACCCAGCCCACACCAGAGGAATACACAGAGGGCTCCGAAGAATTCCCTGCTCTTTTAGGGACCCATTTGAGCAGGTAAGAGAAGCAAACATTACTTGGTACTCTAATCACTCTTTCCCAAGGAAGACAAAGTTCTTTACTAAAAGTCAAGTGATTTTTTTACTATACTCCTGACTATAACTATAATCTAAATAAAGAAACTGCATTGTTAAAAGGGTATACATTCATCCTTTACCCAGAATGAGTCAAGGGAAAAACTATCTAAGTGTCTACAACATCACAAAGAAATGTACTGATTTTATATCAGTGAAACAAGTATAATACAGTATTAAATATTTATCATATATACCCTAAAAAAAGAAAATGAAGAATAACAGTTATTAGAAAGAGGGCCACATCAACCACTCCATTTGTGCCTCACAAGAAGCATAAGATAGAAAACATCAGGCTGGAGGGTTAGCTCAGTGGTTCTGGCGCCTGCCTCGCAAGCACAAGGTCCTGAGTTCGATCCCCGGAAACCACATACAATGCTGGGCGTGGAGACTCACGCCCACCAGCCATCAATACCACATACCACAGTGCCGGGTGTGGTGGCTCACACCTGTCATCCCAGCACTTGAGAGGCAGAGACAGGAGGATTGCTGAGTTTGAAGTTTGCCTGGGCTACATAGTGAGCTCAGAGCTAGCCTGAACTACAAAGCGAGACCCTGTCTCAAAAAATAAATAAAAAATAAAAAGATAGAAAACATCAATCTGTTGATCTTTTCAGTTGACCTCAATTTCCTTTCTTGAGAACTTTAGGTCAATTTCAGGGATCTTCTTTTTATTAGTGGTACCTTACTTACACAGAATAACAGGAACACACCCATAACATAGTTTGATATTTCCACCACGACCATCACCATCACTATCATCCTTTTGGATTTTCAAAAATATTTTTCTATCTTTTAAAAATTTGTGTATTTATTAATTTAAAAAAAAACTTTACTAGTCAATAAACTCTCTGCCCACTTTAGGACCTAATAGAAGGTGTGATTTTTAAGAGTACAGAGGCTAGGAGAGTGATACTATGTGTGTGTGGCAAGTGTTCTCTTCACAGTTGGCAGGCAGAAATCCCTGTGCGCTCTTGAACCCAAGAGAAAATATTCCCCCAGGAAGCAGAGTACAGTAACTGAAGAGAACACTTAAGTAGTAGAACCAGGGCTTAGATCACATCTTTGGGCTATTCCATGCTACCTATAAATCACTTCCACTGAAATTTCAAAAAAAAATATAATGAAGCCAATTAGTATTTTGCAGTTGACACTTACCCTAAAATAAGTGATCCAGTAAATTTTATTATATTTCCTTCAAAAAGAAAAGGAAAAAGTCAATGTGATGAATTTCATTTTCATAAGTGTGAAACAGGCAAGAGTAGGAATCTCTATTTGGTATACACTAACTGGATAAATTACTGATATTTTTCTATTAATATAATCAGTTGCGATCAACACATGGCTTTCCATCCCCAGATGCAAACCAATCAATAAGCACTGGATGCAAAAATAAAATTTAAAATTACAGCTTTTCATATGCATTCTCCCTTTCTTCTGCTTCCTATTCTACCATCCCACCAAATCACTAGGGACCCTAGTCCCTGTTCCACCACCAATATGCCCAGAACTGTAGACTTCCACTGAATGCAAACTCCAGGGAGCTCACTTCCCTTCTGATTCTTTTTAGTTAAAAATTAATTAAGTAAAGGACTAGGGGGAATTTTCCCTACCTCTAGTAGGACTACACTGAAGAATTATATTTGTCAAGTGGTGACACAAAATAGCATTTCTCAAAGTAATTATGCTATAACTGACAATAAAGTACTAATGAGTAGTCCTGCTTAAAATATAGGTTCCAAGTTTACAATGAATCCCCAATTTACAAACAAGTTCCAGGAAGATATTTGTAAGTTAGATTCATTTGTAAGTCTGACAAAGTGAGCCTTACACAGTGCTTCTCCTGGTGAATAAGAGAATAAACACTTCCTTTTCTGTTACCACTTTTCTTTCTCTATTTAAAATACAGAGTCAGAATTTCCTAAACAAAAAATATCTATCTTAAAAATAAAGCTATTTTTAAAGATGAAAAAGAAACTCTAAGAAGGTAAGGGATCTTTCTTTGTTTCTTTTTTTTCTTTTTGTGACAGGGTTTTGCTTTGTAGTTCAGGCTGGCCCTGAGCTCACTATGCAGCACAGGCAAACCTTCTCAAACCCAGCAATCCTCCTGCTTCTGCCTCCTGAATGCTGGGATTACAGGCAGGACCTACCACGCCTGGCACTGTGATATATGGTACTACTTGCTGGTGGGTGTGAGTTACCACTCTTGGTATTGTTGTATGTGGTTACCAGGGATCAAACCAGGGACCCTGTGCTTGCTAGGCAGGTGCTAAAACCACTGAGCTAAATCTCCCACCCCAGAGGATCTTAATATTGTACCCCAGGGGACTGAGAAAAGTATGGCACATGGTCAATGGTCAATAACTGTTGTTTATTGTCAAATGAATGAAGGATGAGCTAAACCTTCCTTCTCATTTTACAAATAAACAGTGCTTACAGAAGGCAAGATATTTCTTTCATTAAAATAATACTAGATGAACACCTTCTATATGATATGTGTAACAATATGTAGGATATAACGATAAACAAGAAATTCTCATCACGCAATTTAAAGACTATGAAAGAAGTCAGATAATTAACCAAATTCAATAATGATTCTACCAAACGATAAGAAGCAGATCTAACTTGCCCTAGGATGTCAGGGAAGCTTTCCAGAGGAAAGCATGGCTACATCATGTTGGGGGATGAGGGTGAATCAGAGCAGATCCCAAGTCACAATTAGGCGAGGGCTATTCTCCTTGGTCACCAATTTATTCCCAGAACTCAATACACTGGCACTTTGGGATTTTTTGTTTGTTTGTTCATTCCTTTTTCCCTTTTTCTGAGTGCAGGCTGGTCTTGAACTCACTATGTAACACAGACTGACCTTGAACTCAGCAATCTTCCTGCCTCAGCCTCTTAAGTGCTGAGATTATAGTCATGTGCACAGTGTCCAGCTGACACTTTATGAGCTTACTGTCTGCTAAATAAGACATATACTGATACCTCAGTTTAGAAGTACCAATTTTACAGGAAAAATAAGGGAAGAAAGAGAATTCCCAAGTAAAATGACCATATATACCACTAGGCATACAAACAGGGTGAACCATTAGTGCAGAGAGGCTTTTAAATCTGAGGCTTTCCATGGGTCAGTAAGTTTTTGTGGCTACTCTGGAAAACTAGTCACAAAGTCAGCAGTGTTTGTATTTTAAAAATGTGTTGTTTAAGCAGTACTCACGGATATCTCTCCAGTATGTGCGCCTTTTTGGTGAAGGAGGAGAAGTGCCCAGTCTTTTGCAACACATGACACAATAAGCAGCCAGGGACATTCTGTAGAACAGTAACAAATGCAATTTAGCATCTAACAAATGCAATTTAGCATCTAACTACCAACATTTTTAAAACTATAGGAACACGATACCATCACAGTATACTGCCCACAGAATTCAAATTTTCAAGACAAGGAAAAAAGTCCTTTCTCCTAAAAAATATTTCTCCTGGGCCGGAGATTTAGCTCAGTGGTTCCAACGCCTGCCTCTCAAGCACAAGGTCCTGAGTTCAATCCCCAGTAACCACATACAATGCTGGGCGTGGTGACTCATGCCCACCAGCAATCAATACCACATACCACAGTGCCGGGCGTGGTGGCTCACGCCTGTAATCCCAGCACTCGGGAGGCAGAGGCAGGAGGATTGCTGAGTTCCAGGCTTGCTTGGGCTACATAGTGAGCTCAGGGCCAGTCTGAACTACAAAGCAAGACCCTGTCTCAAAAAAAAAAAAAAAAAAAAAAATTTCTCCTGCTGGGGACTTAGCTCAAGTGGCACCACACCTACCTTGGAAGCACAAGGGCCTGAGTTCAATCCCAGGCACTGAGAAAAAAAAATCTCCATTTAACTTTAGAAAAACAGGGTTAGAGATTTAACTCAGTGATTCTAGCACCTGCGTAGCAAGTGCAAGTGTTGCAAAAGTCCCTGGTTTGATCCCTGGTAACCACATACAATACCAGGCGTGGTGACTCGTGCCTACCAGCAATCAGTACCACATACCACAGTGCCAGGTGTGGTGGATCACACCTGTAATCCCAGCACTCAGGAGGCAAACTTTATAAAAGCAGACTTATAGGCCAGGGATTTAGGTCAGTGGTCCTAGCACCTGCCTCCAAGCACAAGTTTGTGAGTTTGAGCCCTGGTACAAAAAAAAAAAGACATGAGAATAAATTTTACTGATATTTTATTCTTCAAACTGTTTCCAGTTTTGTTTGTTTAGTATTTGAGACAGGGTCTCAATTTGTAGTTCAGGCTGACCCTGAACTACATACAGTCACTCACTATATAGTCCAGGCCAGCCTTGAACTCTCAGCAATCCTCCTGCCTCTGCCTCCTGAGTTCTAGGATTATAGGCGTGAGCCACCAAACTCGGCATTGTGGTATGTGTTATGTGGTACCAGGGATCAAACTCAGGACCTTCCACTTCCCAGGCAGACATAGGAACCACTGAGCCAAATCCCCTAGCCCAAACTGTGTCCAATTTTGAGTAGTAATTGACAGGAAACAAAAATAAGGGTTAATCAGAATCAGCATTTTTTTAAATGTTTTTTAAGAATAATACAAAGTAGCCAGGCGTGGTGGCTCACGCCTGTAATCCCAGCACTCAGGAGGCAGAGGCAGGAGTATTGCTGAGTTCAAGGCTTGCCTGGGCTACATAGTGAGCTCAGGGCCAGCATGAACTACAAAGTGAGACCCTGTCTCAAAAAAAAAAAAAAAAAAAAAAAGAGGGCCGGAGGGTTAGCTCAGTGGCTCTGGCGCCTGCCTCTCAAGCACAAGGTCCTGAGTTCGATGCCTGGTAACCACATACAATGCTGGGCATGAAGACTCACGCCCACCAGCAATCAATACTACATACCACAATGTCAGGCATGGTGGCTCACGCCTGTAATCCCAGCACTCGGGAGGCAGAGACAGGAGGACTGCTGAGTTCCAGGCTTGCCCGGGCTACATAGTGAGCTCAAAGCCAGCCTGAACTACAAAGCGAGACCCTGGCTCAAAAAAAAAAAAAAAAAAAGAACAATACAAAGTATGATAGAAATACATAATATTTAAATGTTCAAAAACTCATTACACTAAAAGACATATTGACATTAATACTCATCAAACTACTCCTTTTTGCTTTGAACACACACATCCCATCACTCCTGATACTTCTTGAAGCAGTTCTGGAAAGTGCTCTTTCTCAAGTGTCTTAATGAGGTGTGATAAATTTAATGAACAGTACTGCTGAGTGCCATCTAACATAAGACAGACTCATAAAACCTTGTGGTATGTCCTCACTTCCCTTATTCAATGGATCTGACACAGCAACTTCTGGCTCTTTCCCAAAGTCAAAGTGACCACAAAAAGCAAACTATTTGAATTAATTCATGACATCAGGGCAACTACAACAGCGCAACGAAAGACACTCCAGAAAGCGGGCACAACTGCTTCAGAAAGTGGCAACAATACAGGTGGAGGGATGGTATACTGAGGTGAATTAATGGCCATGTGTCTCTTACTGTAATAAATACCTTTAAGGGTCAGAGATTTAGCTCAGAGATTCTGGCATCTGCCTAGCAAGCACAAGGTCCTGAGTTCATCCCATAACCATGTACAAAACCCAGCACAGTGACTCACGCCCACCAGCAATCAGTACCACATACCACAGTGCTGGGCGTGGTGGCTCACGCCTGTAATCCCAGCACTTGGGAGGGAGAGGCAAGAAGACTGCTAAATTCCGGGCTTGCCGGGGCTACATAATGAGCTCAGGGCCAGCCTGAACTACAAAGTGAGACCCTGTCTCAAATAAATAAATAAATGACCTTTAAGATTTAGAGCTTCACCGATTTTTCATCACATCATATAGGCATACATAATGCACATTTATCTTGAGGACTAAAGAAATGAAAAGCAACTCTGTATAGAAGACATATTTAGAGTACCTAGAGAATTATTTAGCATTTCTCTAGCTTCTTACAGATCATATATTGACATTCTTTAAAATCTTTGAAATAGCTGCTATACTATGAAAGGAGAACAACTGCTGACATATTTGTCACCTCAGCAAAATTGATTAAAATATGATGTAAGTCTCTAGCACAACTCTAGTATTCTAGAGACATATTAGCTTATCTTTGGACACTCAGACTTACTTTTCTTTTTCATTTTGCTAGAAGGGTAAGGAAGGAAGATGCCATGAGGAATTCATGAGAAATGGTTCTTTGGATCAACATATTCAAAACTTCTAGCACCTTTCCAGGAAGTAAGGGAGAGCTACTGGGTGTGTACAACCAAGAAACACCTGTTAAAAGATAACACAGAACAAAATTTCTAAACCATTTCTTAATGTGATTCCATCACATCAACTGGTAACATGGCAAACCACATTTGGAAACAAGTCAACCTGGAAAGGTCCCTGTTTGAAAGCTCCCTGTGTCTTACTTTCTCACTTGTCTAATGGGTTACTGTCATTTCTCTATGAGGCTTACATAATGGTAAAAATGATACAAAAACTGTAATAATACTGGTGCTCACAAAACCAAAGCCTCAATACCTACTGATTTGTATTTTACTCTGTGAACACTGCACTAAAAAATGTGGCGCTCAGTGCCGGGTGTGGTGGCTCACACCTGTAATCCCAGCACTCAGGAGGCAGAGACAGGAGGATTGCTGAGTTTCAGGCTTGCCTGGGCTACATAGTGAGCTCAGGGCCAGCAAGAACTACAAAGTGAGACCTGTCTCAAAAAAAAAAAAAATGTGTCGCAAATATGTACTGCTTCAACCTTGATACCTAAACATTATACAACTGTCCTTTAAACTTCTTTCTCTTCCTACCTCTACTGACACTTTGTCTTATTTTCACACCTCTATTACTCTCTCTCATTCAGTGCTCACATCAGCACCACATATACTCTTTTTTTTTTTTTTTGTGAGACAGGGTCTCGCTTTGTAGTTCAGGCTGGCCCTGAGCTCACTATGTAGCCCAGGCAAGCCTCGAACTCAGCAATCCTCCTGACTCTGCCTCCTGAGTGCTGGGATGACAGGCGTGAGCCACCACGCCTGGCACTGTGGTATGTGGTGCTGATTGCTGGTTGATTGTTGGAGGGCATGAGGCACCACGCCCAGCATTGTATGTGGTTACCGGGATCGAACTCAGGACCTTGTGCTTGCGAGGCAGGCGCCGGAACCACTGAGTTAAATCTCCGGCCCACATATACTCTTTCTTATTCATTCAACAAACATTACTGAGCACTCATCTACCACCCGTTAAAGGAGACAGCACTGTGCGACATGAACGTGGCAGCAGCGTCCCTGTCTTAGTGAGCTTATGAATATGTCTGTGGGCAGCTTTTAAATATTATTGCTCCAAGTGAGGCGGTGTCACATTCCCAAATCCTAGCACTTAGAGAAGCTGAGGCAGGACTGTAAATTTAAGCCACGATGGGCAATATGGGCAACTTAACAAAATTCTGGGTTTTTGTTTTGTTTTGGTTTTGAGACAGGGTCTCACTTTGTAGTTGAGGCTGGCTCTGGGCTATGTAGCCCAGGCAAGCCTCAAACTCAGCAATCCTCCTGCCTCTGCCTCCCCAGTGCTGGGATTACAGGCATGAGCCACCATGCCCAGCACCATGGTATGTGGTACTAATTGCTGGTAGGCATAAATCACCACACTTGGTATTGTTGTATGTGATTACTGGAGATTGAACCAAGGACCTTGTGCTTGCTAGGCAGGTGCCAGAACCACTGAGCTAAATCTCCAGCCCAACAAGCTTCTGAGTATTTTGGGGTTGTTTTTGTTTTTGTTTTTGTTTTAAGACAGGGTCTCGCCTTGTAGTTCAGGGTGGCTCTGAGCTCACTATGGAGCCTATGCAAGCCTCGAACTCAGCAATCCTCCTGTCTCTGCCTCCCGAGTGCTGGGATTACAGGTGTGAGCCACCACGTCCGGCATTGTGGTATGCGGTGTTGATTGTTGGTGGGCGTGAGTCACCATGCCCGGCATTGTATGTGGTTACCGGGATCAAACTCAGGACCTTGCACTTGTGAGGCAGGCGCTGGAACCACTGAGCTAAATCTCTGGCCCCAAGCTTCTGTTTTTTAAAGGGGAGGGTGTTTGAGGATGAAAATCAATACAAAAACCCTGGGTTCAATCCCCAGTACAAGGGGTGGGAAGGAGGTAAAAATACATCTAAACATTTACTAGCATTTTGTCAATTTCTTTCTAACTATTACTTGTTGTATCCACAATCTCCTTCTGGGTTCAAATCATTACTGATGAAGATACTGTATATACTTTGATATAAGATTGTTCAAGGAGGGCCGGAGATTTAGCTCAGTGGTTCCGGCGCCCGCCTTGCAAGCGCAAGGTCCTGAGTTCTATCCCAGTAACCATATACAATGCTGGGCATGGTGACTCACGCCCACCAGCCATTAATACCACATACCACAGTGCTGGGCATGGTGGCTCACACCTGTAATACCAGCACTCGGGAGGCAGAGACAGGAGGATTGCTGAGTTTGAGGTTTGCCTGGGCTACACAGTGAGCTCAGGGCCAGCCTGAACTACAAAGCGAGACCCTGTCTCAAAAAAAAAAAAAGATTGTTCAAGAGGATCTATGTACTATTAACAGTCAGATATGATTAAAAAAACAGCTATTTAGGGCCGGAGATTTAGCTCAGTGGTTCCAGTGCCTGCCTCACAAGCACAAGGTCCTGAGTTCGATCCCTGGTAACCACATAAAATGCTGGGCATGGTGACTCATGCCCACCAGCAATCAATACCACATACCACAGTGCAGGCGTGGTGGCTCATGCCTGTAATCCCAGCACTCGGGAGGCAGAGGCAGGAGGATTGCTGAGTCCCAGGCTTCCCTGAGCTACATAGTGAGCTCAGAGCCAGCCTGCACTACAAAGCGAGACCCTGTCTCAAAAAAAAAGAAAAAGAACTATTTAAAAATTCTGGATAGAGTTTAGACTAGCATTAGGTTTCCAGATATACACAATGATATTGGTGGTTAAGTCTAATTATTGTTTCTTTGTAGGTAAAATTAATATCAAAGAGGTTAAAAATGTGTTCTTAGCCCCGCCGTGCCGTGAGTCCAGCGGACTGGGGAACTTGCGGCGGACGGACCGGACCCAGCAGCCCCGGGCCCGCCGTGCCGTGAGTCCAGCGGACTGGGGAACTTGCGGCGGGCGGACCGGACCGAGCAACTCCGAGCCCACCGTGCCATGCTTCCGGCGAACTGAGTGAGCAGCACGCGGACCCGGCTGCAGGGTGCAG
>PVIC010027235.1:0-22930 GCA_004025085.1 Thryonomys swinderianus
CCTGTAATCCCAGCACTCGGGAGGCAGAGACAGGAGGATTGCTGAGTTCGCGGTGGCTTGCCTGGGCGCCATAGTGAGCTCAGGGCGAGCCTGAACTACAAAGCGTGACCCTGTCTCCAAAAAAAGCAAAAAAAACCCCAAAACATAGTAACTGACATAAAATACATTAAGTGGCTCAATATTTGAGCAAGAATCACCGAATATGAAGACAGGAAAACTGAATGAATGAAAGAAAAAGAGAATGAAGAAAAAAGAATAGAACCTAAATAAAGACCTGTGTAAACCAGGTGTGGTGGCACACCTGTAATCCTAGCACTCAAGAGGCTGAGGCAGGAAGATTGCTGTATGAGGCCAGCTGGGACTACATAGTAAGTTCAAGGCTGATCTGAACTGTATAGCAAGACTCTATCACAAGCCCCTTCCCCCAAAAAAAGACCCATGAAATGCCATAAAAAATTACCAGCATGTATAAACTGTTCTAGGATCTCCAGAGTGTAAACAGGAAAAAATATTTGAAGAAATACTGCCTAAAAAACCCCAACTATGATGAAAGCTTGACTGTATACATCCAAGGAGCTAAACAAATTCCAAAAGACTAAACTCTAAAGAAACTCATATTTTGGCACACATTATAATCAAAGTGTCTAAGAGCCAAGACAAAGAGCAGCAGAGAAAAACCTATGCAATATACAGTAATACTCATTCTTTACAGTAGTTACACAATGTCACCACAAACACTGAATTAAAAAAACACTATACTACTGCGGAGACAGTAAGGTTGCTTTGAGCCTCCAGTCGTACCATTTTTCTCCAGGACTCAATACATAATGTTGTTTTGTGTATGTTTCTGTTTATAGATACATAGGCTGGCTTGTACTCGGTGGGAGTGTGTGTGCTTACCCTGCACAAACCCTGGTGCCCTCCCACCCGGTGCCCAATAACAAACTAATTAACACTCTATAGGCTGACTGACAGAGGGCTTACAGCAAACAGCACATAACTCATGATTGGAGTTTATCTAACATACATCTTCTCTACGAAGTAAACCATAGTCCCCGGTGCTTAGGAACATTAAATGCCTCTTCAGTACTATGTGAGGTGCCATTTCAAATAGTGAAATTGCCAGCAAAAAGTGTGAAAATGCAAAAGCATGGCATTAAATAAACCACTAAAAAGGGCTTTTTTTTTTGGGAGACAGGGTCTCACTTTGTAGTTCAGGATGGCTCTGACCTCACTTATGTAGCCCAGGCAAGCCAGGAACTCACCAATCCTCCTGCCTCTGCCTCCCAAATGCTGGGATGACAGGCATGAGCCACCACACCCAGCATTGTGGTACATGGTACTGATTGCTGGCAGGCATGAGTCAGCACACCTGGTATTGTTGTATGTGGTTACTGGGGATCAAACCAGGGACCTTGTGCTTGCTAGGCAGGTGCTGGGCCCACTGAGCTAAATTTCTAGCCCTCACCACAAAATTTCTATGTCAAACCTGATCCCTAGTGTGGGATCCCTAGTGTCATTTATAGGTAGAGATTTGGGGAGGTAATCAGGTCACGGGGTGGGGGGGACCCTCTTAGGTAGGATTAGTGTCTTTACTAAATGAGAATAAAATACACATAGTGAGTTCATTCTCTTTACCATATGAAGATACGAAAGTTAGAAATCTTCACCAGAACCTCACCATATTGGAGGACTTTGATCTTGGGCCTCCTGGCTCCAGAATTGTGATAAACAAACTTCTGTTTTTATAACTACTTAAGTTATGGCAGCCAGGAATTAAGATAACCTAATATGACAGTGAGTCTGTAAGTAGGCCATAATAAAATGCAAGGGGTAGTAATAACACCCACCAAGTATGTTACAAACAGAAATAAGGACCTAGGTGTGATGGTGCACACCTGTAATCTCAACATGCTGGAAGGCAGAGGCAGGAGGACTACACGGCAGACCTCAGGCTGGGCTACAACTTCTTAAGACCCTGTCTCAAAAGTAAAAATTAAGGTAGACATGGTAATACCTGCTTGTGACCCCAGCAATCAGAAGGCTGAGGAAGGAGAATGCTTCCAGTTCTTGGGGCAGGGGTGGGGGGTGAGTACTGGGGATTGAACTCTGGCTCTTGTGCTTCCAAAGTAGGTGTGGTATTCTGGAGCTAAATCCCTGGCCCTTCCAGCCCTTGCCAGCCTGGGCTACATAGTGCATTCAAGGCCAATCTAAACTACAAAGCAAGATCTTGTCTCAAAGACAAAAATTAAACACAAAATAATCAAATAAAAAATGAAAACAGGGTTCAGGGATGTAGTTCAACACAAAGGCACTAAGCTCAATCCATGGCACCACTAAATGAAACAAACAAAAAAAAGCAGGGCTGGAGATGCAGCTCAGTGGTACCTTGCCTGTCTGCCAACCAAGTGCAAGGTCCTGAGTTTGATCCCTGGTATGGGGACCTGGGGTACGTAAAACAAAGGAAAATAGAATAGTGAAGAGAGACGGAGGGTGTAACTGATTGGTAAAGCACTTGCCTAGCAAGCTTGAGGTGCTAGATCTGGTGCAAAAGAGAGGGGTAGGAGGGGAGAGAAACATTTAGCATTTTCACAAAATGCACACTAACATTAACATCATATTACAGTAGTATACGCATGCATACCTATGTTTATAGCAGCACAATCCATAATACCTAAATCGTGGAAGTGGCCTAACAACAGATGAACAGAAAAAGAAACTGGCATTTATAACGAGGGAAAATTATTCTGCTACTATGTGAGACATCTATGGAAAAATGGATATACCATGAGACTATATTAAGCAAAATAAATCAGACACAAGAGCTTAAATATCCCATGGTTTCTCTTATTCAAGAAACCCAAAATATAACAAACAAAATAAAAGAGATGATAGGGAATAGGAAGATAGAACTTTTATAAATATGAAGGTGACCAAGAGATGGAAGGGTGAGGGAAAGGGGATAAAAAAATGACTGAGCTGTTAAGTACATGTGCCAACTTCCCATGAATAATCTAATCATTATGTACTAATAAAAAATAAAAAATTAGAGAAAAAAACACCCTAAAATGAAAAGAAAAAGACCAAGTAAAAAGCAACAATGGTCTGACTTCCCTAACACTAGGTTTAAAGTAAACAGAGTATAGTGAGAAAGGGAGGCAGGAGGATCACAAATTCTAGTTTAGCTGGGACAATTTAGTGAGATCATATCAAACTAAAAAATGAAAAAAGAGGAATGGCTGGGGATTTAGCTCCAATGACACTTCCTACCTTGAAAGCACAATGGCCTGAGTTCGATCCCCAGTACCACAAAAAAAGGGCTGGGGATTTAGCTCAGTGGTTCCGGTGTCTGTCTGGCAAACGCAAGGTCCTGAGTTCGATCCTCAGTACTACATATCCCAATGCTGGGCAAAGTGGCTCACACCTGTGCCCTAGCACTTGGGAGGAAAAGGCAGGATTGCTGTGAGTTCGAGGCTTGCCTGGGCTACATAGTGAGTTCAGGGCCAGTCTGCTGAACTACAAAGTGAGACCCTGTCTCGAAAAAAAAAAAAAAAAAAGTGAAAGAAAGCAAAGTAGCTTGGGGATATAATGTAGCTCACATGAAGCCTTGGGTTCAATTCCTAGCACCATAAAAATTCCAAAAAACCAGGATACTATTCTTCCTATTCAAATGCTAAATCTTGGGTACAACCCAAATCTAATAAGTCAATTTCTACACACAGGAGCAGAGAACACATTTTTATAAGTTGCCCATGTGACTATGAGACATATTATCACTTGAAGGTCAAGCTGATCAACTGAAAGCATGCTAAAAGCCATTAGGATGAGAACAATAGAAGATGTTGATTATATAAATACTACTCAATGAACTCAGGTGGTCTCCACAATTTTGTGTTCAGTCACAAATACAGAAATGCACCTCTGAGGCTTGGGGGTGGGTGAGTTTGGTGGTCCAAAGCCTTGGGTTCAAATCCCACAGTAGGAAAAGAAGAAATAGACAGAGGCAGAGAGGCAGAGATACAGAGAAAAAGTTGCAGACAGACAGAGAATCAGAGAGGGACAGGGAGAGAACAAAAAGGCCGAATTATTTCTGTCCAATATAGGGCTCGTTGGACAATTCAATGATAAGTTCTAATATATCATGATTTTTATTTTTTTGGTGGTATCAGGTATCAAACTCAGGACCTTGTATTTGCCAGGCAAGTATGTAGCCACATTTCCAGCTGCATTTCCAGCCCTATCATGATTATTTTTAACAATATGCCTTCAGTGTCTGGAGAAGAACCACAGTAGTGAACCCTAAGGTTCTTTTCTAGGCAGAGGAAAAACAAGCGTTTTAAATTAAATTAACCTTCGTTTATTGATTAATTTCTATTACAGCTGTTTCTCATGGCAATGTGGTACAGCAATGTGTAATAAGCTACTATAAAGATGAAAACAGTTTTTTACTTATTCTTAACAGATCTCATATTCTTGTGTTGATCTTTCAGATAGGATTGAATTTAATGAAATACTGAGCTGAAATACTAATCAAGTTTTATCATTTTTAAATGAGATTCTGCCAAAAAACAATATGCAGAGAAGGTGGTGATGGATTAGAGTGCTCTTCATAAGAATGACTATAATATTCTCTTACAAAATACTGTTGGAAGTTGCATGATAAGCATATAAAGTTTACTGTATCATTTAATATACTGAGTATTTCTGAAATAAAAGGTTTAAATGCACCATATGTGTATGCACAAATAACCAGATATATTCCTTTTATTTTTTAGGTAAAGTTCTTTCCAATGCTGTCTGAATGTTTTTCAAATACTTTGTCCCTGTATTTATCTGTATGACAGGCTAAAATAGCTTCAGTCCATTTAAGGACATTTCTACATTTTCTTAAAAGAATTTTTACTGGGAAAAGTCATGATTTATGAATCCGCTATTCATGCTGCATGGAAATACACATTGTGAAAAAAAACCACAAAAGTTAGTGCAGCCAAAACTTGTAAGATTTAAGTAATGTATTCAGAAGTTTTTAAAGCTACTTAAAATTCTCAAGCATACAGAAGAGAATGAGATTTTAGTAGATTAAGTCATATCTTTTCAACACCATAGTTTTCAAAAGTTCTCAGTATATTAAAACTGAACCCAGACCTAATTATATCATTTTAAACCTCACTACAATCAAAGTCATTGGCAATTTCTATTTCAATCAATAAAAACTATGTTTGAAATAAACGAAAATTCACATTGTTTTCTTGCCAAGCTTACTGATGCATGTCTATAAATACAACATCCCAGTAGGCTGAGACAGGACTGTAAATTTGAGCTCAGCTTAGGTAACATAGTGTGACTCTATTTTTGAAAAGGCCTGAGAATAGAGTTCAGTGTAAAGACCCTCGATTCCATCCCTACCATTGAGAGTGGGGTGTATGACAGCTAGGTGTGGTGATACATGCCTATAATCCTAGCACTTGGGAGGCTGAGTCAGGAGGACTGCCACAAATCTGAGGCCAGCCAGGGATAGTAGTAAATTTAAGGCCAGCCTGAGCTACATAAAAAGACCTTGTCTCAAAAAGTAAATAAAAGGCCAGATGTAGTGTCTCATGCCTGTAAACTCAGCACTTGGGAGGCAGAGGCAGGAGGACTGCTGAGTTCAAGGCTTGCCTGGGCTACATAGTAAGCTCAGGGCCAGCCTGAACTACAAAGCAAGACCCTGTCTCAAAAAAAAAAGAAAAAAAAATAAAGAGCCAGGGATTTAGCTCAGTGGTTCCAGCATCTGCCTCACAAGTGCAAGGGCCCACCTTTGAGGCCTCCCCCCATATCACAATGTCAGGCATGGTGGGTCACACCTGCAATATCCCAACACTTGGAAGGCAGAAGCAGGAGGATTACTGTGAGTTCAAGGCTGGCCTGGGCTACATAGTAGGTTCAGGGCCAGCCTGAACTACAAAGCAAGGTCTTGTCTCAAAAAAAAAAAAAAGCTAAATAAAGAGGGGCTAGAGATTTAACTCACTGACGCTATACCTGCCTTGAAAAGGCAAAATCCTGAGTTCAATCCCCAATACAAAGAGTGGGGTGCCAGTGATGTAGCTCAGTGGCAGCACACCTGCCTGGCAAGCTCAAGGTCCTGAGTTGGATCCCTGATCCTGATATGGAAAAAAAAAAGTGGTAAGTCATCCAGAGAAAATATCCAGCACTTCCCTTTTGAGATAGAGGACTGAAGTAAAAGAAGGGCATCTGACTAACTGGGTGAGGTACTTGCTTGCCATTTAGCAGCTATGTGATCCTTCTCTCTGCCTCAGTTTCATTTGTAACAGAGATAATAACAGCTATCACTGTAGAGAGTTAAATGAGCTTAGACATATACAGCACATAGAAAAATGTCTGGCATGTCTGATAATGTCATTATTGTCTCCACAAAAAAGCGAAAGCAGCCTTTGTTATCTCTGCTTAGGAAAAACTGAACTGATAAACAAGGAAGATCTTAACTTACCCAAACCCCAAAACAAACAGAAATCTACCTACGTAGGGCAGGAGA
This sequence comes from Thryonomys swinderianus, assembly GCA_004025085.1. Classification (NCBI taxonomy): domain Eukaryota; kingdom Metazoa; phylum Chordata; class Mammalia; order Rodentia; family Thryonomyidae; genus Thryonomys; species Thryonomys swinderianus. The sequence goes on from PVIC010027235.1 coordinate 6,533, forward strand.
TACCATATGCTTCATGATGTCTAATTTGCTCCTAAATGGACTACAAAGAGAAATTTAATCTCTGGGCGAATTAAATGTTCTCATTGAACTAAAGGCATAGCTATGATTTATTTTTTTGCAGTGCTAGAGATCAAACTAAAGGTCTAGGATATAGCAGACAAGTGTTTTCCCACTGATTTCTATCACTTCAGCCAAAGAATAATTAAATCTACTGAGTCATTTAGCTAAAAAAAAAAACCCAAAAAACAGTGGCAAGCAGTACCATCAACAGCAAGGATACAGCATGGCATAAAAGAACTTCATTTCAAGACAATGGCTAAATAGGCACATGCACTTACCTCCTCATTCTCTCCAAATCCCACTGACATAACCTAATGCTTATGAGGGAATCCCAGCCAAATGGAAGGTCTAAGGGCCAATCTTTAAATGTGGGCCATTTTCTAGAAGATGGAGAGAAGGCACAGGAATTTGTATTGCAAGACAGGTCAGAACAGACATGGCCATTTGCTAGATTATTCAGAGCCAGAGGAGGACAGAAAGCCAGAGCCTGTTTTCCTGGAGGAGCTGGATGAATGCCCAGCTTTCATTCAGCAGGTACAGAAATCAGGAGAGAGAAATGGGCTAACCACCTTGAGCTCATCTGCATTTCCCTCTCCTGACCACCACGTCAGCCAGCTGCCTAAATTGAGTGGACTACTAAAGAATGCCAATGAGCTGGACAAATTGCCCAATTCTTCATTTTAAGGATTACCAAGAAGTGAAGAGGAAACCAAGAGATTAAAAAAGTAAATAAAAATTAAAGACAATAAAGGTGATCAGAACTCAGAAGAAACATATACACTTCTTTCCTTCCTTTCTGTCTTTCTTTCTTTTTTTTTTGAGACAGGGTCTCATCATGTAGTCCAGGCTGGAGTTGAACTCACTGTGTGGCCCAGGCTGGCCTCAGCTTCCCGAGTGCTGGGATTATAGGTATGAGCCTCCATGCCCAGCATGAAATACATATTTTAGTTCCTAGAAAGACACTTACAAAGACTCTGATATTTCAAAAGATAGCATCCTTAAAACAAAAGCAAAGGAAGGAATGACACTGCATACTTCTAATCCTAGATCTCTAAAGCTGACAGAGGACTGCAAATGTGAGCCAATCCAGGGCAAGTTAGCAATTTAGACCATCTCAAAATAAATTTTAGGGCCGGAGGGTTAGCTCAGCGGTTCTGGCGCCTGCCTTGCAAGCGCAAGGTCCTGAGTTCGATCCCCGGTGACCACATACAATGTTGGCCTGGGCTCCATAGTGAGCTCAGAGCCAGCCTGAACTACAAAGCGAGACCCTGTCTCCAAAAAATGAATGAATGAATGAATAAATAAATAAATTTTAAAAGGACTGAACGTGAAGCTCAGTGCAAGGGCCCTGGGCTCAATCTCCAATACAAAAACAAAACACAAGACCAGAAAAAAGCAGGTGGTGGTACACACTTGTAATCCCAGCACTTGGGAGGCTAAGGCAGAAGGGCTGCTGCAAGTCTGACGCCAACCTGGGCTATACAGTGAGTTCAAGGACGGCTGGAAGTACATAAGTAGAACTTGTCTCAAAACAAGCAAGCAAACAAACAAACAAGTAAGCAAACAAACCAACCTAAAAAAAGAGAAAAACAGCAGTGGAAGAATAACCTTAATTTTAGTATATGTGCTACCGAAGCGAACACGAAGAATAACCTTAAAACCAATAAAAACTGTTTATGTTATAAGGTATAGACAAGAACAAGGGTAAGTAGGCAAGTCAGTCTTTTATCTGTTTTCTCAGTTTTATCTTTATAGGACTACAGATTTTATAATTAAAAATTCATAAGTCAAAAAGAAAAAAAATCTGGGCCGGAGGGTTAGCTCAGTGGTTCCGGCGCCTGCCTCGCAAGCACAAGGTTCTGAGTTCCATCCCCGGTAACCACATATAATGCTGGGCGTGGAGTCACGCCCGCCAACAATCAACACGGCATACCACAATGCTGGGCGTGGTGGCTCACGCCTGTAATCCCAGCACTCGGGAGGCAGAGACAGGAGGATTGCTGAGTTCGCGGCAGCTTGCCTGGGCACCATAGTGAGCTCAGGGCCAGCCTGAACTACAAAGTGAGACCCTGTCTCCAAAAAGCAAAAAACAAACAAAACAAAACAAAACAAAAATCCCTAAAAATAAAGACACATAAATCTGAACTATCAAATTAATAGGGCCAGGCATGGTGGCTCACGCCTGTAATCCCAGTACTCGGGAGGCAGAGACAGGAAGATTGCTGAGTTCGAAGCTTGCCTAGGCTACATAGTGAGCTCAGAGCCAGCCCGAACTACAAAGTGAGACCCTGTCTCAAAAAAAAAAAAAAAAAAAAAACCAGAAATTAATAGGATAACCATACAGAAGAATTATCTCAGGTTTAAAACTGTTTTGTAACTGTATCACTCTGTTCTTTTTGTTACCTAATGAAGAAAGACAAATATCAAAGAAATATCAAAACTCAAAAGAAATGAACCCTTCCTTTGAATTGAAAATATCAGTCTGATGCAGGTGTGGTGTCATACATGGTGGTACATGCTTGCAACTTCAAAACTTTTGAGAGGCTGAGGTAGGAGTGAAAGCATGAGCCCAGCCTGGATAATTTATCTAAAGTCTATCTCAAAATAAAGTATCAGGGGCCGGAAATTTAGCTCAGTGTTTCCGGTGTCTGCCTCGCAAGCACAAGGTCCTGAGTTTGATCCCCGATAACCACATACAATGCTAGGCCTGGTGACTCACGCTCATCAACAATCAATACCACATACCACAGTGCCAGGCGTGGTGGCTCATGCCTGTAATCCTAGCACTCGGGAGGCAGAGACAAGAGTATTGCTGAGTTTGAGGCTTGCCTGGGATACATAGTGAGCTCAGGGCCAGCCTGAACTACAACGTGAGACCCTGTCTCAATCAATCAATCAATCAATCAATCAATCAATCAATAAAGTATCAGTCCAAAATCTGAAATCATGACTGATTTTGTGGTACTGGGATTTGAATCCTAGGGTGCTCTACTTCTGATCTACATCCCTAGCCCCTCCCCTTTTTTTGAGGCATTTTTCACTAAATTGCACAAATGGGATTAGAATTTGAAATTGTCCTTCCTCAGCCTTCCTAAGTGCTAAGATTACAGATGTGTAATCACTGCACCGAGTGATTTATCTTTTTTTTTTTTTTGAGACAGAGTCTTGCTTTGTAGTTCGGGCTGGCTCTGAGCTCACTCTGTAGCCTAGGTAAGCTTCAAACTCAGCAATCCTCCTGTCTCTGCTTCCCAAGTGCTGGGATTACAGGCGTGAGCCACCACACCCAGCGTTGTATGTGGTTTCCGGGGAACGAACTAAAGACCTTGCGCTTGAGAGGCAGGTGCCGGAACCACTGAGCTAACCCTCCAGCCACCCATTGATTTATCTTTATCTTGGCAAAAAGTACAGCTCTACTGAAAAGACAAGAATTCTTAATCCAATTACAGTGATGCCCCTTATGCCCTTTTGCATCAGCTTAAATCAGAGCTCCTTAACACAGTCCCACCAGTGTGAACTACCAGAATGTATACAATTGTCCCACAGGGTGGCTTGTACCACCCAATGGGACTGTCTCATGCCACCCGATGGGATAGTCATGCATGTATCACCAGTGTTTCAGAGCTGCCCAGCAGTGAGACATAGGAATCACAACCCAATTGTGAATGTGTGAAATAAATGCCTAATTCTAAACCTGTAGCCCAAGACAAGATAAACTCAGGACTGTCAGGCCAGAAAACAGGGAGTCCACCTAACATTACCAAGCACTTGTCAAAAGGACCCACAGTTAATCAGAACAATGAGCTCTACTAATGGCCAATAATGAAATAATTTAAGCATCAAAAAATACCTAGTGGCTGGGTATTTAGCTCACTGGCACAGTGCCTGCCTTGCACTTTGATTCCCAGTACAAAAAAGAGTAACTATTTAAGAGTGAAATTTACTTAGTGTATATATACATTAATGAGTTTGAACTGGGCAATGATTTCTTGAGACAAGTCTCACTTTGTAGTTTAGGCTGGCACTGAGCTCATTATGTAGCCCTAGCAACCCTCAAAACCAGCAACCCTCCTGCCTCTGCCTCTCAAGTGGTGGGATTACAGGCGTGAGCTACCACGCCAGGCATTGTGGTATGTGGTACTGATTGCTGGTGGGTATGAGTCACCACACCTGGTATTGTTGTATATGGTTACTGGAGATTGAACTCAGGACCTTGTGCATGCTAGGCAGGCACCAGAACCACTGAGCTAAATCTCCAGCCGATTTTTTAAATATGACACAAAAAACACAGGAAGAAAAGAAAAAATAACCTGGGCTTCATGAAAATAAAAACTTTGGTATATCAAAAGACAATATGAGGCCGGGTGTGGTGGCTCATGCCTGTAATCCCAGCACTCGGGAGGCAGAGACAGGAAGATTGCTGAGTTCGAGGCTTGCCTGGGCTACATAGTGAGCTCAGGGCCAGCCTGAACTGCAAAGTGAGACCCTGTCTCAAAAAAAAAAAGACAATATGAGGGGCTGGAGATTTGGCTCAGTGGTTCCAGCACCTGCCTCCCAAGCACAATGTCCCTGGTTCAGTCCCCCATAACCACATACGACAATACTGGGCATGGTGGCCATGCCCACTGGCAATCAGTACCTCATACCACAGATGCTGGGCTTGGTGGCTCAAGCACTTGGGAGGCAGAGGCAGGAGGATTGCTGAGTTCAAGGCTTGCCTGGGCTACATAGTGAGCTCAGGGCCAGCCTCAACTACAAAGCGAGACCCTGTCTCAAAAAAAAAAGGACAATATGAACAAAACAAAAAAGCTACCCACAAAATAAAGAAATAAAGGAAATTATTTGCAACTATGTCGGCAAAAGGAATACATCCATATAATTCCTGACTCTAGATTCAACACTCAGCATGAAAATAACAAACCTAAAACAGTAAAAGGAACTTACAACTCAACAATAAAAGTCCAACTTTCAAATGGTCAAAGCACTCAGATTTTTTAACATGTACTAGTTGTACATGTTCAAGTATTCAGTGTGATATTTTAATATATGCATAGTGTGCACCAATCAAACCCAGGCTTTTATCCATCCCCCTTCAAATACTTTTGTCTCAAAAAATAAACAACCAACCAATAGGCAGATACAAATATGTTCAACTTTACTAGTTACTAAGGAAATACAAATCAAAACCACAATAAACTCAGGCATGGTAATGGATGCCTATAATCTCAGCACTCTGGGAGGGTGAAGCAGCAGGATCACAAGTTAGAGGCCAATCTGGGAAATTTAGCAAGATATTATCCCAAAATGAAAATAAAAAAGGGGTAGGTATGTAGCTCAGTGCAAAGGCCTTGGGTTCAATCCCAGTTATCATACACAAAACACCCAAAACAACACAATAAACAAATAGTTATAAAAAATTCAGGATTTCCACTTCTGAGATTATACTTGAACTGAAAAGTGATTTGAACAGATATTTGCACAATCATGCTAACAGCAGCATTTTTCATAATATCCAAAAGGTGGAAACAAGTGAAATTTCCACCAACGAGTGAACAAAGGAAAGTGAGATACCTACATGATGGAATGTTATTTAGCATTAAAAGGGAAGGAAATTCTGTTAAATGCTCTAATATAGATGACTTTAGAGATGCTATGGTAAGTGAAATAAGTTGGTCCATGAAAGACAAATATTGTATAAATACAGATAAGTGAGGTGCCTGAAATAGTCAAATTCTAAAAGTAGATGTAAAAAAGTAGATCAGAGGAACCCAGCAGCCAGGGAAAGGAGAGAATAGGGAATTACCATTTAATGTGGTAATGACTAGTTTGAAATGCTGAATAAACTTGAGATGGATGCTGTGAAGGCTCCACAACAATGTGACTACACTTAATGCCCTGAACTTTCACTTACAAGTGGCTGAAATGGTATGTTACCATATTCTATCACAATAAGAATATGACTTCGTAATGATATTATTAAGGAAAACTTAAATCTTTGAGGTGTTAAGGCACTAAAATATTATTCTGAAAATTGACAAGGGTGGAAAAAGCTAAGTAATGATTCCATCTTCCCTGTGTGTACTGTTGGGTAGGATATTCCACTTTGGAAAGTTCTTTAATACACACACACATTTATATAAAATTAATAAATCCAGATATAATGCTAATGCTAGGTCTCACTCATTATTTTGTATCCTAATGATATAGTGGGTCTAGCCAATGATTATCTATCAGTTTTAAAACAATTAGGTGAAAATTTGATGAGGACATTTCTGATGAAGGAAATCAGGCTTGATAACACCTGGGCCCACTGATTAATTCTAGCACCATTAAAAATTGGGAGTTTGACATGTTATACACCTTTTATTGTGATGAAATGAAAGTACACAGTACCATGCATGAAGTATTTTTTTGAAAATACTGAATCAAATTCCAATCAAATCTCCCTACCTAGCTCCCAATTTAGAAGAAACAGGAAAGATAAACTCATATTTTCAAGAATTCTCTGTAGTTCTTTTCAATCTTATTGTTCACAAACAGGTCTAACTACTGATCATATAGCCTGAGTTAGATAAGCTTGACAGAGCAATTTTACCAGCTTTGTCTTCCAGTTTCATTTTTATTCCTTTCTACTGATGCTTTACTCTTTTCTGCATGTAATTTACAAAGAATTGATACCCAATGGACCCCCCCAGCACTGAGAGTAAAATCAGACTCTCGACATGACCTCACATCTCTGCTCCTCTCTCGCAATGGGCTGTGTTTCCTAACCCTGACTGCTCCTCAGCTACACTGTCATCTTCCAGCTCTCCCACATACCAAGCTCTGCCACATGCTGGTGCCTCTATCTGAAAAGCGGTAGCCTCCTCGCACTCTCGCACTCATGGTGCTCCTCCCCACGCCCCTTTAGCTCTTGAAAAAAGTGTCACTCCCTCAGAGAAGCCTTCTCCTGTCACCTATCTGAAATATAGTATCTCATTTCTACCACACTGACTTAAGGACAACTCTGAATCATCTGACTACTTTGTCAGCTTATGTATACCTACTTTACCAACTGGCATATAAACTCATAAGGATAGCGCCACTTTGTTCACTGCTGCCTCCCCCATGGCCATCAAATGTGCTGATACTCTGGAAGTGTGACATCAATGAGTCGCTGACTACTGTCTAATGGTATTGTCTTGCAAACCCAAGAAATCGGCTCATGTGGCAAGACACCTCTCAACCTGAAAGCTGCCGGGCCTGGCAATATCTGGGGCCTTAATACATGTGACTTGAGGGTGAGAATGTAGCCCAGCAGTACAGCATCTGACTAGCATGCAGGAAACCCTGGGTTCAATCCCCAGCACAGGACCGGGGTGGGGGGGGAGGTAATTTGGGAAAGGCACAAATTATCTTCAGTTTCAAACCCACAGCCAACTAAAGTATCATTAAGCAACATCCTCTTAAGATAAGGCTTGGGCCAGAGATATAGCTCAGTGGTTCTGGAACCTGCCTGGAAAGTACAATGTCCTGAGTTTGATCCCTGATACTAAAATTAAAAATTAAAAAAAATTTAAAAGATAATGCTTGATCTCATAGAGAGTTCCTGCCCTTTATTAAAATTTGCTTTTCAGGGGCCGGAGATTTAGGTCAGTGGTTCCAGTGCCTGCCTTGCAAATGCAAAGTCCTGAGTTCAATCTGGTAACCACATACAATGCTGGGCGTGGTGACTCACGCCCACCAGCACTCTATACCATATATCACAGTGCTGGGCGTGGTGGCTCACACCTGTCATCCCAGCACTCGGGAGGCAGAGACAGGAGGATTGCTGAGTTCGAGGCTTGCCTGGGCTACATAGTGAGCTCAGGGCCAGTCTGAACTACAAAGCGAGACCCTGTCTCAAAAAAAAAAAAAAAAAATTTGCTTTTCAGGGCTGGAGATTTAGCTCAGTGGTTCTGGCACCTGCCTAGCAAGTATCTAGCAAATGCCTAGCAAAAGTCTTTGGTTTGATCCCCAGTAACCACATACAACAATGCTGGGCTTGGTGGCTCATGCCTGTCATCCCAGCACTCAGGAGGCAGAGGCAGGAGAATTGCTGAGTTTGAGATTGGCCTGCCCTACATAGTGAGCTCAGGGCCAGCGTGAACTACAAAGTAAGACCCTATCTCAAACAGATAGATAGATATAGATGGGCTGGAGATTTAGTTCAGTGGTTCCAGCATCTGCCAGGCAAGTGCAAGGTCCTGAGTTCGATCTCTGTTACCACATATCACAATGCTGGGCATAGTGGCTCATGTAAGTAATCTCAGCATTTGAGAGGCAGAGGCAGGAGGATTGCGGTGAGTTTGAGGTAGTCTGGGCTACATAGTGAGTTCAGAGCCAGCCGAAACTAAAAAGTGAGATCCTGTTTCAAAAACTAAAATAAAATAAAAAAATATATATATATGTGATGAACCACTCCACAATTCCCTTTGGAGGGGGAAAAAAAAAACCACAAAAAAATGTTCTTTCCTTTCCAACCCACACAGTATAAATCCAAATATCTACCCTTGATAATGTGGAGACACTACAGGAAATTCTTTAGGCAGATTAGTGAAGTTATTGTCTATTAAGTTCAAAGCCCAACCATCTCAATATTTTTAGTTCAGACTGACACAAACCTTATTTAGAAATGTGCTCCAGAAAAATGCTTTGAAGAATTTTATTCTCAACAATCAGAGATTTAAAATACCAATGCAGGGAAGAGGAAAATGTCTAAGAGTTTCAGTACTTAGTTCTGTGACTTGTAAGAATTCTACTCTTAAAAAAAAAAAAGAAAGAAAGAAAAGAGGAGGAATTCTAATCTTTTTGGGTCCCCTTACCTGTTACCACTTTAAAGTGAAGCACTCCATTGGTGTTTAATATAAAAAGATGCTAGTGCTTCCTAGCTCTCTTCCCACTGCTCTGGCCATTCTTAGCTGCCCTAAGCCACTCTTCCTTAAATGCTGTAGTTTCTCAGAGTTCTGTCCTGTGCCTTCCCTGTTTCTCAGATCAACAGAACCTCTCTAGGAAGATTCCCAAATCCACCTCTCCATCCAGCTCTCCTTCCTGTGCTCCAGGACCCAGACATGCAGCTGCCTACTGGTCAGATCCCCAAATGAAATACCCAAAACCAAGTCATTCTGGCTCTTTCAGTGGTTTTTCCTATCTTGGAGAGAAGAGCATCATCATCCACCTCCTTGAACATGCAGAAATCTGGGAGTTAGTCTTCCCTCTTCACTCTCCTTCACATCCAACTAATCCTTTAGTCTTTTCCTTTTCTTCTTTTGAGACAGGTCTCACTAAATTGCCCAGGCCGGGCTCAGTCCTGTAAAGTACTGGATTAAAGGTGTGTGCCACTATGTCCAGCTCCTTTTTTAAAAATACTGATTTTCTGGCCGGAGGGTTAGCTCAGTGGTTCTGGCGCCTGCCTCGCAAGCACAAGGTCCTGAGTTCGATCCCCAGTAACCACATATAACGCTGGGCGTGGAGACACGCCCACCAGCAATCAACACCGCATACCACAATGCCGACGTGGTGGCTCATGCCTGTAATCCCAGCACTCGGGAGGCAGAGACAGGAGGATTGCTGAGTTCGCAGCGGCTTGCCTGGGCACCAGAGTGAGCTCAGGGCCAGCCTGAACTACAAAGCGAGACCCTGTCTCAAAAAGCAAAAAAAAAAAAAAAAAAAAAAAAAAAAACTGATTTTCGGGCTGGAGGGTTGGCTCAGTGGTTCCGGCGCCTGCCTTGCAAGTGCAAGGTCCTGAGTTCGAGACCCAGTAACCACATACAATGGTCATAGAGACTCACGCCCACCAGCAATCTATATACCACATACCACAGTGCCGGGCATGGTGGCTCACGCCTGTAACCCCAGCACTCGGGAGGCAGAGACAGCAGGATTGCTGAGTTCGAGGCTTGCCTGGGCTACATAGTGAGCTCAGAGCCAGCCTGAACTACAAAGCGAGACCTTGTCTCAAAAAAAAATTGATTGGGCCGGAGGGTTAGCTCAGTGGTTCCGGCGCCTGCCTTGCAAGCGCAAGGATCTGAGTTCGATCCCCGGTTACCACATAGAATGCTGGGCGTGGTGGCTCACGCCTGTAATCCCAGCACTCGGGAGGCAGAGACAGGAGGATTGCTGAGTTCGCGGCGGCTTGCCTGGGCACCATAGTGAGCTCAGGGCCAGCCTGAACTACAAAGCGAGACCCTGTCTCTAAAAAGCAAAAAAAAAAAAAAATTGATTTTATTAGTACATTTTATAAGCACATTGTGATCACAATCAACATTGAGCATTTGTACCAGTATATGACATGACTTAATGCTCATTTTTTCCCATTCCCCTGCCCCCCACGCTTTGTTTCTTTTTTTAATCATCAAATTTCTTCTGTCCCTTCTTAACCCTACCCTTTCTTTTCCTTTTGGACATTTTCTTACTATTTCACAATACCTATCATACACCAGCTCCTTAATAGTGCTGGAGTCTTTCTCCTATTCTCACTGCCATTCCAAATGTTAGATCATCTTTACCTCTTGCCTGAATTACATAGGAACATGAGTGGCTTTTGAAATGTCTGCTTTGGAGCCAATCTGATCATGCCACTCTCCTAATTAATATCTTCAATGGCTTCCACTACCCTTCCCAACGTTCTCACACCCTCCTTTATTTCCCTAACATCACCCACTTCTTCCTTCTCACCACCTATCCCTTCTTTTCATATGGAAAGCTCTCTTTCGTACCTTCGTGTTTCCCTGCTGTCTAACTTAGAAATCAATTGCAATGGGAAGCCAGTATGACAAAGAATCAGCTAGAGGCCCTTCTGTGTGCTACCCTAATATCCTGTTTTTAGCTGTCTTGGCACTAACTTTGCTGTACCATAACACACTGTATCACAACTGTCAGCTGTCAGTGCTTCCTTGCTACCTCTCTGACCCCTGATCACTGAGCTCACTCAAAACATTCAAGAGTACTAAGTACATTGTAAACATTCAACAAACACTCAATGAATGATTACTCCATTGGTATTTATTTAGTGGCTATTTCTGTCAGGCATTCAATCAGCTTTACTGCCCACAAAAGCAGTAGTGAAGTGCTAGAAATAAAACTCTGCTGGGGGGTGCTTATTGATGGCATATGATGGCTAAGTCTTCCTAAAGATAACAGACCATTCCCTTAAGTATCTGTAATGTGTCAGGCATTAGATACAACTAGAACTCTAAAATAAAAACATCAGGCATCCAAGTGTGTACTAAGTGCCAGGTAAGGTCCCATCTACTTTACATGTCCTGTCTAATATAATCCTCATAAGGACCCGGTAGACTAGCCGACTCGTCTGAAGAGGCACTGCCTGACTAAGGGGACAGTCACCAAAACAGCTGGGTCTGGGACCTGGTAGTCTGGTTCCAGAAGCTGAGTTTTCCATTACTGTTCTATTCTGCCTTTGTCAAGCACAGGTATCTAGTATCTAGACCATTACTTTCAATTACTCTTTGGAGATAGTCTAAAGATATAGGCTTCTTGGAATTACCAGGAGGATAAGTGGGAGCAATGTAAAATGATCTTTAGATCACATTCCATATTAATTGGTGATAATTTCCAAATTCAACTCACTAATCAAGACTCCACCCCTCTTCTGGGACTACAGCAGAAGACCTCACATTCTGCAATGTTACCCTTCCATTCTCTGGTTTTGCTGCTGTACTTACTGTCTTATTCCCTTGCCTTTCTACCTGCCAGTGCTGTTCATCACAGTGCTCATCTACATCCAACTACTCCACAAATGTTAGCTACTATAACTGATACAATCCTTAATCCCTCTCATCCCTTCTTTACACATGCACTGTTCAACTTCAAAGCAACTAGCCAACCAGAGCAAGCAATATGAAGGTGCAGAAGCTGAAAACAACATACATACATACATACACAAAGTCTGGGGATTAAGGGGAAATGGCTTATGGAATCCAAGACCTTACACTTAACTGCACATGTTCTACCTAACTCTAGGCACAGAAACTGACAGAAATGGCTTCTATGAGGACCAGAAGCCAGGCTTCCAGCTGCTCAGGCTCCAACTCTTTCCACACAAAAGTATATATGAACACTGCCTGATAAAGAATCCCAAAATCCAGGCTGGGGATTTAGCTCAGTGGTTCCAGTGTGTGCCTCACAAGCACAAGGTCTCAGGTTCAATACCCATAATGCTGGACGTGGTGCCTCGTACCTACCAGCAATCAGTACCACACGCCACAATGCTGGGCCTGGTGGCAGGAGCATGAGGATTGCTATGAATTTGAGGTTAACCTGGGCTACATATGAGTTCAGGGCCAGCCTGAACTACAAGGGGAGACCCTGTCTCAAAAAATTAAAAAAAAAAATCACCGCATACCACAGTGCTGGGCGTGGTGGCTCACGCCTCAATCCCAGCACTCAGAAGGCAGAGGCAGAAGAATTGTGAGTTCAAGGCTTCCTGGGCTACATAGTGAGCTCAGGGCCAGTCTGAACTACAAAGTGAGACCCTGTCTCAAAAAAAAAAAAAAAAAAAAAGTGCCGCTACTTGAGAACTCAAATGTTTTGAAGACCTCCTATTCAGTTATCTATATATAAAATGTTACAGTACTGTTTCTGGCAAGATGCTATTAAATTCCCCTACAAGTTCATAAGACAGTAAGAGTTGGGAAAAGAGGAATAGCAAGTGGTTAGAAAACAAACACCATGAGTTCTGAGGGCTGAAATCCTTGTTAGAGATCTCAGAGCAGACAGGGCTCCCCAGTACACTTCAACCCTGCCAGTCAAGATTCCCTGCTAGAAATACCCAGAATTCACCTTCGCAGCCTTACCTGTAGCAGATCTCGTCTCTTCAACCTAGCTTTTACTTCTGCCAAGCTATTCACTCATGATCACAGCTGAGCCACAGGGGCACAACATCCACTTGCACTGTTACTGTTGAACAAAAGCCTTTACCTGCCCTGAAAAAGTTCTGACCTCCAACTGAGCAGTAACCACCACACTGAGCTGAGGAGAACATGACATCATTTTAAACCAATCATGAAATGTCTCTGTGACTCCTAGAGGAAGACAGTAGGGAAAAGACAAAGGTGGAAAATGCTGTATATGGAGCAGTCTGTTAGGCCTTATCCTCTGGCACCTAAAATCAGTGCTTAGCAGCAGTTAGCCAGGAACCGCTTCATTTCCTGTGCTACTACAGTAAAAATAGGAAGTAGGGGAGGAAGTTCACAAAGCAGAAACAAAAGTAATCACTGCCTAGCTTCCTGAACACAAATTACTAAGCAGGGAGGGTGTCATTAAAACATCAAAACGAAAAGACAGACATGAGACACGCCCAGAGGAAAGGAAGTGACTCTTCTGGGTCCACCAAACCCAAACTCCTTTTCTTTTTTTTTTTTCTGGTAGCAGGATTAAATTCAGGACCTTGCACTTGTGATGCAGGTGTGGTATCACTGAACTAAATCACTGGACCACTCCAAGCTATTTCTGCCTATGGGAGAGTACCCTGAAAGAAAAACTGGACAAAGATGGACACCAGTCTATTACACAGAAACAGCTTCCAAGGAATTAATGCATATTAATTTAAAGATTCATGGTAGATGTGGTGCACTCATCTGTTGTATCAGCATTTGGGAGGCTGAGGCACAAGAAATGTTAAAAGTTCAAGGACAGAATGGGCTACATAGTGAGTTCAAGGACAGCTTGCACCACAAAGTGAGAACCTGTCTCAAAAAAGCAAAACAAAATAGACATTCAAAAACCCCTGAAATGTTAGTCCTATCAGCATAAAAAAGTCAATAAAAGTTTTAGAAAGGCTAACAGTAATGCTGCTACCACCAACAAGAGGCTACTAAAACTGTTGTTAAGGGTGAATATGGTGGCACATGCCTGTCGTCCTAGCTACTTGTGAGGCTAAGGCAGGAAGACTGCAAGTTGGAGGCCAGCCTAGGCAACTTAAATGATCCTTACGCAAAATAAAATAAAGGGCTAAGAATGTAGCCCAATGTGCATTTGTGTAAACCTCTAGAACCACCTAAATAACTGTTAAAACAGAAAATTACTAAATAATTGATCAGTGGACAAAATCTGCATCCCATGTTATTCTATACTGAATTATAAAACTCAAGTAGAGGGCTGGAGATTTAGCTCAGTGGTGCCAGCACCTGTCTAGCAAACCCAAGGTCCCCGGTTAGATCCCAGTAACCATATACAATGATATGATATTGGGCATGGTGACTCACGCCCACCAGCGATCAATACCACACCCCACAATGTTGGGTGTGCTGTCTCATGCCTGTAATCCTAGCACTTAGGAGGCAGAGGCAGGAGGACTGCTGAGTTCGAGGCTTGCCTGGGCTACATAGTGAGCTCAGGGCCAGCCTGAACTACAAAGCGAGACCCTGTCTCAAAAAAAAAAAAAAAACTCAAGTAGATAAGGCTAGGGGGATTTAATCAGTGTTTCCAGCGTCTGCCTAAAGTGCAAGGTTCCAAATTCAATCCCAGTACCACACACCACAATGTCAGGCATGGTGGCTCAGGACCATAATGCCAGCAATCAGTACCACACACCACAATGCTGGGTGGGGTGGCTAACCTGCAATCCCAGCACTCCTGAGGCAGGAATGCTTTGAATTCAAGGCTTACATAGTGAGCTCAGGGCCAGCCTGAACTACAAAGCAAGACCCTGTCTCAACAACAACAACAAAAAACCAAAACCTCTAATAGAAAATATCTAAGTAAAAATTCTCTCAATGGTAGAATCTATGGTACTGGTATAAAAATAGAAATGTGATCAATAAAACAGACTAGAAGAAGCAGAAACAACCCCAGACATTCAACTATATGACTTTCCACAAAAGAGCCAAAAGCATACACTGAAGGAAAGACAGCCTCTTTAATAAATGGTGCTGACACTGAGCAAGGTGGAGTAAGCCTGTAATCTCAGCACTTAGAAGGCTGAAGCAGGAGGATCACTACAAGTTCAAGGTCAGTCTGAACTATGTAGTAAGACCCTATCTCTTTATTTATTTTAGTTTTTTGAGACAAGGTCTCCTTTGCAGTTCAGGCTGGCCTTGAATTCACTAAGTAGCTCAGGCTAGCCTCAAACTCGTGCAAGTCTCCCACCATTGCCTCCCAAGTGCTGGGATTACAGGCATAAGCCACCACAGCCACAAGACCCTATCTCAAAACAAAACATATGATGTTAGAAAAAAATGGGCATCTACATGCAGAAGATAGTCTAGTTCCATATATCTGAACCATGTACTAACCTAAAATCAAAATGTATGGAATATCTAAATGCTAAAACATAAACACTTCATCTTTTGAAAAATAAAACAGATAAAACTCTTGAAAACACAGGCATAATCAGGGACTTTCTGACCAGAACTCAATGGCACAAGAAATAATACTGAGAATCAACAAATGGGGTTATATCAAATTAAAAAGCTTCTGTACAACAAAGGAGATAACCTAGAAAATGGGGAGAAAATTCTGCAACTACTGCTCAAACAGAGCAATATTCTAACATCTAGAATATATAAAGAAATAAAAAAATAAGACACCCTCAAAAAATAAAAAGAACCAATCAAAAAGTGGGCAACTGAAATGAACAGACATTTGTCAGAAGTATAGATGGCCAAAATGCATGAAAAATGTTCAACATTCTGGCAGTTAGGAAAATGGAAATTAAAACAACACTCAGCAGCTTACTATAGAAAAGATGATTATCATCAAGATATCAAATAATAACAATGCTGGTGAGGCTGGAGGGAAGAAGCCTTCTACATTACTGGTGGGAAGGTTAACTAGTTCAACCACTATGAGACCAGTAAGGCAAGTCTTAAAAAAAAACCTAAAAATAGAAATTTCATCCAACCCAGCTAGTCCCCTTCTAAGAATCATCCCGAAAGAGTCCAAATCTTAACACTATAGTGATGCATGCATACTCATGTTTATAGCAGCACAATTTATAACAACTAAGTCCTGCAAACGGTCTACATGGTTCTCAACAGATGAATAAAGAAAGTGTGGGGCCGGAGGGTTAGCTCAGTGGTTCCAGCGCCTGCCTCACAAGCGCAAGGTCCTGAGTTCGATCCCCGGTAACCACATATAATGCTGGGCATGGAGACACGCCCACCAACAATCAACACCACATACCACAATGCCGGACTTGGTGGCTCACGCCTGTAATCCCAGAACTGGGGAGGCAGAGACAAGAGGATTGCTGAGTTCGCAGCAGCTTGCCTGGGCACCATAGTGAGCCCAGGGCCAACCTGAACTACAAAGCGAGACCCTGTCTCAAAAAGCAAAAAAAAAAAAAAAAAAAAAAAGAAAGGA
>PVIC010027236.1:0-23837 GCA_004025085.1 Thryonomys swinderianus
TTTTTTTTTTTTTGAGACAGGGTCTCGCTTTGTAGTTCAGGCTAGTTCTGAGCTCACTATGTAGCCCAGGCAAGCCTTGAACTCAGCAATCCTCCTGTCTCTGCCTCCCGAGTGCTGGGATTACAGGTGTGAGCCACCAGGCCCGGCACTGTGGTATGTGGTGCTGATTGCTGGTTGATTGCTGGGGGGCGTGAGTCACCATGCCCAGCATTGTATGTGATTACCGAGGATCGAACTCAGGACTTTGCACTTGCGAGGCAGGCGCCGGAACCACTGAGCTAACCCTCCGGCCCCAGATGCCCATTTTTGAATTGGGTCGTTAAGCTCAGAGCGACTGATTTAAGTTCTTTATATATTCTAGGTAGTAGCCTTTTTTGTCTGACATACAGCTAGTAAAGATTTTTTTTCCATGTTGTTGGTTGTCTTTTAGCTGTGCCAGTGCTTTCTTTTGCTGTGCAGAAGCTTTTTAGTAGGATGAGATCCCATTTGTTGATTCTTTCTGCTAGTTCTCGTGCTATAGAGGTTTTGTTCTTGAAGTCTCTGCCTAAGCCAACGTCTCCAAGAGTTCTATCTAACCTGCTCTGCAGCAGGTTTATTATTTCTGTTTTAATGTTTAAGTCTCTAATCCATTGTGATTTTAGTTTGGTACATGGTGAAAGAGATAGTCTAGCTTTAGTTTTTGGCAGGTTAAAGCCCAGTTTTTCCGGCACCATTTGTTAAAGAGGCTGTCTTTCCTCCATTGGGGATGTTTGGCTCCTTTGTCAAAGATAAGGTGGCTTAGTGTATCTGAAGTTGTTTCTA
The DNA here is from genome assembly GCA_004025085.1 of Thryonomys swinderianus. Classification (NCBI taxonomy): domain Eukaryota; kingdom Metazoa; phylum Chordata; class Mammalia; order Rodentia; family Thryonomyidae; genus Thryonomys; species Thryonomys swinderianus. Next base: position 802 of record PVIC010027236.1, read on the forward strand.
GATCTTCTAATCTATTCCATTGGTCCTCAGGTGTGTTACTTTGCCAGTACCATGCAATCATGTCATAAAGACATATGTGTACCTATGTTCATAGCAGCTCAGTTTGTGATAGCCCAATCTTGGAAACAACCCAGATGCACATCAACTGGAGACTGGATAAAAAAGATGTGTTAAAAAAAAAAAACAGAGTATTACTCTGCCATAAAGAATGACAAGTTTCAGTCATTTATGTGCAAATGGACATACCTTGAGGACACACTAATATGTGAAATAAACAGGTCACAGATATGTAAATACCACATCTTTTCTCTGGTATGAAAACCTATAGATGTAAATGAGTTCTAGAATGTATGATAGATTTTGTGAAAGAATAAATATGATTTGAAAAGAAAAAGGAAGCACATGTATATAGGGGGTGGGGGGTCGTGGGGTGGGTAGGGATATGGGTAAAAAAGGGAATTAACTTGTGTCATATACTGGTACAAATCCCCTAGTATTCAGTGTAATTGTGAGCTATATATAAAGTATACCAATAAAGAATTCAATTTTAAAAAGGCTATCAGGATTAGCAATATGTTTTAGGAAGAGAAACTCCCAGTGGGCTCGCATTCCTGGGGGAAATGGTTGTCGATGCATCTTAAGGGCCTGGGCAATGTTGGGATGAATCAGCTCCAGAGACCAGAGGTGAAAGGCTCTGGCCACCTTCCCTGATTACTCCTACTTTTAGTTATCCTGCCTCTCCCTTGTTCCCTCCTGCCCTTTCTTGTAGCAGTCAAGTATGGAAGCAGCACTCTCACAAATGAAAATGCACAAGCCTATATACTTGTTTTTTTTTTTTCCTGTGGAGAGTGGGAGCAGGAGATTGGCACCAGTTAATTCAAAACTCTTCCAAAGCACTCTCTCTGGCAAATTCCCATTATTCTTCCTGATAAGACTCAAGCACTTCTTCCTTTGGGAAACTTTTTATAACTGATTCCAACTACCTGCTCACCAGGAAGAAGACAGTATTTCTTCTCTGTCCCTAGGGCTGTCTCTGTCCAGCTCCCTACCAGAGTACTTACCCCACCATCACCTGTCACCTTCTATACTTGTCCCCTCTGATGGTCTGAGGGATTCAGGGTCAAGGGCAGTTTGCCGGATCCGTCTTACAATAGCATGTCCAGGGATCCACTGTCTCAGAGATGGCAGTCACATAACAGGGATGTGATTTACAGCCAGGTCTGTCAAACTCCAAAGCTAGTGCCCTTTTTATTATGTCATGGGGCTACCTGAAGATAAAGAAGTGACCTTGAGCAGTCTGCAGTGAGCCTTGGTCCAACATTGTGTAGATTCAGAGGAGAAGTTTCAGAGCAGATCAGGCTTCCAGGGTGGGGGGAGGCTTTGAAGAATCTAAGGCAGCAATGGCAAACATTTTCGATTCAATGATCCAAACAGTCCACTGTGACATGTGTGGTGTAGGTTTGTCACCACTGGCTTAAGGATTTGGATGAGAAAAGAGAGAATATAATAGCACTTTAGGCAGGACCAGTGCATTACAGGCAAAAAATTAAAAGGAATGGGGGTACAGATGCCAGAATGATTTCTGTATTTAAGTCATAATGACAAGTACCTATCATTAGGAGCATCTACCAGGTGCCTGTCAGGGGTTTTACAGATATTATTATTACTCTTTGTATTGTCCCTATAAAGTAAGTGTCATTTACAAATAAGAAAAGTGAGATTTACAGAGTTAAGGTAACATGTCCAAGGCAACCCAGCTAACAAGGCACTGGAGTGCCAGAATTCAGAACCAGGTTGGCCTGACTCTGAAGGCTGAGGTGTCATTACTATCGCTCCAGATGTGCCTATGAGCTGAAGGGCATCTGCATTATTAGCCTGATAAGTGCTGTCTGAGCTTCCCAGATCAAGTGGGGACTTCAGGTAAGAGAACAAGAGCAGCTAAATCCTCTAGCTCTCATCTTCTAAGATCTGAGAAGCCTAAATCCTTATGGGCTAAGCAGTTTCCAGAAGGGTTCTGTCCGGACCAAAAAGTACAGGCTGGCCTCTATGTCTAGGCCTTCCTTGGATTTGCTGAGAACCTTCTTCTACATTGCCATGGCTAAGCTGATGGTAAGTGGAGGCCAACAGAGCTGATGGACAGGAACACAAACCTTTTGGAGAAGGTCAGCTGAAGTCAAAAGACTTTGGCTACACTCCCTAGGACAAAACAGCAGGACTCTGCCCTTGGTTGGTGAGCACATACACAGCTAACCAAGAGAGTTCAAGGAGGGGTAGGAGGTCAGGGGTCTGCAGGATAGGGCAGGGGGCAGGATAGATGCTGGCTAAAAAGGCAGTTGGGAGAAAAGTAAAGGTGGGGGTCTCAGGGAATCTGTTCCAAATCACCAGGCAAGAACCATGCCCCTGGAGTGGCTCAAAGGGCCAGCCTTGGCCTGGGGGTAAGGCTGGAGTGGGCTTCACAAAAGGCTCTGTCTCCTCATTTCAAAGGTGTTCAGACCTGGAAGGCAAGCTGAGCGGCCCCTTATAAAGTGAACTGTTTAGGGGCTCGGGGAAGCAGGAGATATAAACTATGCGACAATACTGGGAGTATTGATTGACTTTAAGGCATGGCAGAGAGAAACCCCACAGTTCCTGCTCCAATTCTTAGCTACAAATGTCTCACTGGAGAGCTTACCATAGGACAAAGTAAAAAGCATCCTGCTTGAGGACATTTTCTAAGCCTCTGTTTCTGAGAGCAGTGAGTCCCTGACCCGAACGTAACAGTTATCTCAGGGACTGTCACCACACTGAGTAGTCCATTCTTTCACAGTCATATCCCCAGACCAAGATATATTCTGGGCCAGGCATGGGTCTAAAGCCAGTGTGGATGTGGCTGAAAAGGAGGTGGCAGGACTAGAGGGGTTTCTAGGAAGTTCCCTGAGCCCAAGGGTATCACAAGGGCTAGAAGATGATCTGGGGATGTTGGGCCTGACAGACAAAGGCTCTGAGACAGAAAGAACTTTCTGTGAAGATTGGTGTTTGCAAAAAATGATAGAAGTCACACAGAAGATGACCTCCACTTATTGTAGAGATGTTTCCACCCATTCGAGTGGAAGTAAAATAGAATAGGCTACCAGGGAAGAAACAAGGTCCCCTAGTTTCTGACTGAACCCAAGGGAATGCCAGTCGCCACTAGAGGGGATTCTGCTGGGAGGAGAAGGGCAACCATCAGCAGGTCCCATGGAGAATGACTCCTGACAAGGTCAGGGCCCTGGGGTCAGGACCCCAGTATAGGTCCCTACTCTCAAGAAGCGGCAAGGAGGCAAGGAAAGTGTCAACAGGTAGTCCTGTGCCATGTTCTCACGCAGAGGCCTGTTCTGCACACTTGCGGGGAAGATACTTCCGGGCTCCTCCCATAGGCTGGGCTAGGGTAAGGTGAAGTAGAGGGAATGTGACTGCCTGGGGAGATGTCTGGCAAATAACTGTATCAGACTTGGATAGGACCTGAGTCTGGAGTGGCAATATAATGTCTCTCTAATTAAAGTGATAGTCTTAAAAAAGGGAGCATGGGCTGGAGGGTTAGCTCAGTGGTTCTGGCGCCTGCCTTGCAAGTGCAAGGTCCTGAGTTCAATCCCTGGAAACCACATACCAATGCTGGGCGTGGTGACTCATGCCCACCAGCAATCAATACCACATACCACAGTGCTGGGCGTGGTGGCTCACGCCTGTAATCCCAGCACTCAGGAGGCAGAGACAGGATTGCTGAGTTTGCCTAGGCTACATAGTGAGCTCAGAGCCAGCCTGAACTACAAAGCGAGACCCTGTCTCAAAAAAAAAAAAAAAAAAAAAAAAAAAAAAAAAAGGGAGTGTTTCCATCATTTAGCAAGTATTATGTTTAGTAATGACTACAAAAGGACACTTAAACAAGTCAGCCATGGTTCTGATCTTGAGGGAGTTGAGGCTGAGAAACAGCTGAACAAATACAACATTTGCAGGGGCCAGGGATTTAGCTCAATGGTTCTGGCATCTGCCTCGAAAGCTCAAGGTCCTAAATTGGACCCCTGGTACCACACACCACAGTGCCGGGCGTGGTGGCTCACACCTGTAATCCCAGCACTAGGGAAGGATTAGAGGTTCCATATGACCCTGCTGTTCCCTGCTGGGGATACACACAAAAGAATTACAAGATTCCTATCACAGTGACATATGTGCACCCATGTTTGTAGCAGCTCAGTTTGTGATAGCTAAATCTAAACAACTCAAATGCCCATCAACTCTAGACTGAATAAAGATGTGTTTTTTTTAAAAAATGGAGTATTACCCTGCCATAAAGAATAATGAAATTGAATCTTTTTTTTTTTGGAGACAGGGTCTCGCTTTGTAGTTCAGGCTGGCCCTGAGCTCACTATGTAGCCCAGGCAAGCCTCGAACTCAGCAATCCTCCTGTCTCTGCCTCCCGAGTGCTGGGATTACAGGCGTGAGCCACCATGCTTGGCAATGAAATTGAATCATTTATATTCAAATGGATGTACCTTCAGGACATACTCATAAGTGAAATAAATAGGCCACAGATGTGCAAATATTGTATATTTTCTCTGATATGAGAAACTGAAGCTATAAATGTGTTCTAGAATGCATGACTGATATTGTGAAATAGTAAATATACAAAGGGTAATGGGGCTTAGGGGTAAATAATGAAGAAAGAAAAAATTGATGTTAAAAACAAAGGAAATGATGCTTGTGTATATGGGGATGGGGGGAGGTAGGGTCAGTAGGGGAGGGGGAAAATGAGTACTGGTACAAATTCTCAATGTGGAGTATAACTGTGATGTGTATATATAATGTATGAATAAAATGTTTTCAAAAATCCCAGCACTAGGGAGGAAGAGGCAGGAGAAATGCTGAGTTTGAGGCTTGCCTGGGCTACATAGTGAGCTCAGGGCCAGCCTGAACTACAAAGTGAGACCATATCTCAAAAAAACAAAACAAAACAAAAACAAAAAACACTTGCATACTGAACAAATGCAAGTAATGTCAGATTATGATGAATAGGAAGGGTTAGGATCTCCCAACTCAAGAGTAACAAATGTGGGCTGGGGATTTAGCTCAAGTGGTACTGTACCAACCTTGGATGCACAAGGGTCCGAGTTTGATCCCTGGCACCACAAAAAAAAAAAAAAAAGTTACAAAGGAGCTAATTGACACATTGGGGTGGGATCAGGAGGACATCTTTGTGACCTGCATTTGTAGAGATTTGAAGAGACTTTTCTTTGGTCCAGCTTAGGAATCATGGGAGTAAGAGAGGACACCCGAGGAAAGAAACAATCGAGAAAACTCTCATAGCTTTTGTAGACAGGCTGGCTGGCATGGAGCATCTCATACATAATGCAGGCACCATCTGGAAAGCAAATCTCACGTACATATGGTCAGTCTCAGGAACTATACTCACTCTCAAGGGATGTCTACTCAGGGGACTATCAGGGTGCTGGGGATGCCTGGCATTTCCAGGCTGGACAGCCTGCCAAATCCTCTCTCCCCTGCCAACCCTGACCTGCTTCATCCTCCACTCCGCTCTCACCTCCATCAAGCAGCTCCTTGACGGTGCGGTAGTCATCAGCAAGGACAGCGTAATGCAGGGCTGTACAGCCTTTGAAGCTGGCACGGTTGTTTAGTCGGTTATTGAAATCATCCTCACGGGTGACCAGGACTGGGAGAGACAGCAAAATAAACCCTTAAATTAGCAACAGATGCAAAAGTCACCAAATTAATCTATTTTCTCTTGGCATTTCAATCCACTCCCTCATCCACCTACTTACTAAACATTAAATCACACCCATGCTATATGCCTGGCTATTTGTGCTGGGCAAGAGGCAAACCAGAGGCTGGATAGTTCCACAAATGTTTACTGATATGTAATATGTTAGGATAAATCTTGGGGACATGAAATGAATCAGCTATGGTTTCTAACCTAATTGGACAAGGGAGGCAGACAATAAACAGATGCTAAAAGTATTGCTTGAAATAAATACTGTAAGTATAGTGGATAAATAGAAAGCTAGGGGAGGGTTAGGTACAAGGCTCAGTGGTAGAGTACTTGCCTAGTATATATGTGAGGTCCTGGATTAAGAACCCAGATCTAATCTTCCTTCCTTCCTTTCCTTCCTCCTTCTTTCCTTCCTTTTCTATCCTTTCTTTCTTTTTCTCTCTCCCCTTCCTTCTTCCTTCCTTTCCTTTACTTCTCTATCCCTTTCTTCTTTCCTTTTTCTTTCTTTCTTCTTTCTTCCCTTTTCTCTCTTTCTTTTGTTTCCTTTCTTTCCACCATTTTGCAAATAGGGGAATCAAAGCACAGAGAAAGAACAGAGCCCATATGGCCTAGTGTCAGCCAAGGCTCTTATTCCTTTTCTCTTTTTTCTTCCTTCCTTCCTTTTCTTTCTTTCCCTTTCCTTCCTTCCCTTTCTTTCTTTCTTTCTTTCTTTCTTTCTTTCTTTCTTTCTTTCTTTCTTTCTTTCCATTCCTTTCCTTCCTTCCTTCCTTCCTTCTTTTTTTTTTTTCTTTTTTTTGTGACAGGGTCCTGCTTTGTAGTTCAGGCTGGTCCTGAGCTCACTATGTAGCCCAGGCAAGCCTGGAACTCAGCAATCCTCCTGCCTCTGCCTCCCAAGTGCTGGGATTACAGGCGTGAGCCACCACGCCCGGCACTGTGGTATGTGGTATTGATTGCTGGTGGGTTTGAGTCTCCATGCCCAGAATTGTATGTGGTTACCAGGGATTGAACTCAGGACCTTGAGCTTGCGAGGCAAGCGCCGGAACCACTGAGCTAACCCTCCCGGCCCCTCTTTCTTTCTTTTTTTGACAGGGTCTTGCTTTATGGTTCAGGGTGACCCTGAGCTCACTATGTAGCCCAGGCAAGCCTTGAAGTCAGCAATTCTCCTCTGCCTCCCAAGTGCTGGGATTACAGACATGAACCACCACTCCCGGCTTCTTATTCTTTTTCTTGCTCAGGTGAAGGCACAGGCACACTTTCTGTAGAACCTCTCTTTATTAGACAATGGCCTGAGGCTTGTAGCCAGCACCCTATGGGACATGCTAGCTTGGATGGAAGTGCTTTCAATGTTTGGGCAGAATGAGGTTGCAGGAGCCTGTAGCTGGAGACCAGACCACACTCTCTGTGGTCTACACAATCAATGGTAGATTAGCTCTTCCATTCCAGAGAGATCTCCTGATCCCCTGAGGTGTCGTTTGGTCCTGTTTTGGGTCAAGAGCAGGAAGGAAGAAAGCCTCTGAGCAGCTAACAAAAAAGTGTCATGTGCAGGGCCGGAGGGTTAGCTCAGTGGTTCTGGCGCCTGCCTCTCATGCGCAAGGTCCTGAGTTCGATCCCCAGTAACCACATAGAATGCTGGGCGTGGAGGCACGCCCACCAACAATCAATGCCACATACCACAATGCCAGGTGTGGTGGCTCACGCCTGTCATCCCAGCACTCGGGAGGCAGAGACAAGAGGATTGCTGAGTTTGCGGCAGCTTGCCTGGGCACCATAGTGAGCTCAGGGCCAGCCTGAACTACAACGCGAGACCCTGTCTCAAAAAAAGCAAAAAAAAAAAAAAAAAGTGTCATGTGCAAAAGATCCACACTTTTCCCATAAAAGATCCATAGATTTTCAGTCTGAGATTACTAACTCTTAGTCACAGTTTTAGTAAATCATACAGAGCGATCCTGTTTCTAGTTCACTGTAGATGAGGAAAAGGAAATAAGAAGGCTGGGGAGGATGCCTTAGAATCAAGCAGACGGATTACAATCAAGACCTGCCCAGGAGGAAGGGAAAAGCAAAGGACAACGGAAAGCTGAAAAAAGGAATTCAGAGCAAGCACCTGAAAAGGCCCTAAGGGCATCACTGAACTGCCACAGAGGACATTAACTGCTAGATAAAATGATGAACCTGACGAAAAGTGATAGTTGGCTCAAGAAAGCAAGAAGAATGTAATCCATTTTACAATGAAAACCCATCATTCATTCAACAAACAATGTTTAATGAGCCCCAAAGCATGGTGGTAAGCTTTTACAGATATAGTAAAAAATAAGATAAGGGCCACAGATTTAGCTCAGTGGTTCTGGCACCTGTCTTGCAAGTGCAAGATCCTGAGTTCATCCCTGGTAACCACATACAATGCTGGGCGTACTGACTCACACCCACCAGCAATCAATACCACATACCACAGTGCGGGGCGTGGTGGCTCACACGCCTGTAATTCCAGCACTTGGGAGGCAGAGACAGGAGGATTGCTGAGTTCAAGGCTTACCTGGGCTACACAGTGAGCTCAGGGCCAGCCTGAACTACAAAGCGAGACCCTGTCTCAAAAAAAAAAAAAGATATAATATCTGACTTTAAGATGTTAACTAATAGTTAACAAGTCAGGCAACTGAATGAAGATTGACAACTTGTGAATATAATACATATTCACAAGTTTACATATAATACATATTCACAAGTGCAATGATGGACTTATACACAGGGTGCTTACCATAAAAAGCACATGACCTAGCCAAGGATGTAGCTCAGTGGCATAGTGCCTCCCTGGCAAGCTTGAGGCCCCACGTTTGATATCTGCTACCAAAAAAGAAGAAAAAAAGAGACCCCCCCCCCAAGGCAGATGACCTCTAGGATCACAGCTGGAGCTATTTTGGCTCAAATGCCAGCAGAGTACCAGCATCACAGCACAGATAGGGAACGTCCATGAAAAGAACTCTTGCCCACTTCTAGGTCTCAGTCTTACTATCTCCTTCTAATACCTCTCTTGCCTCTGGGATTTTGAAAATAATATGAGTGATTGAAATATACAGTGAATGTTTAAATTTTAAAGAAATTTATTACAGCAAGACACAATGTCATTAATCCCTTGAACATACTCCATACTCCCCCTCTCTTTGAGCACACTTATCCCATTGTTCCTGCCATGTTCTGGAGCAGTTCTAAGAGTCTTCTTTCATAAGTGTCTTTAGTTGCACTGCTGTGGCTGCCACAATGTTTTGAGTCAATTCAAAATGTTTACCTTTCATGGTCATTTTGACTTTGGGGAAGAATCAGAAGTCCCACAATGCCAGATTCAGTGAATAAGTGGATGAGACACATCCAAATGTTTGTACAAGCCTGCCTTCCATTGGATGGCACTTGGTAGTGATATGCACTGTATTTTTCATCATTTCTCAGAAAGACATTCATGAAGATGACCTCCAGAATTTCATCAAAAAGAATGATAAGATAAATGTGTCTTAAATGAGAGTATTCTGAGAATTAATGACAATGTGAAAATAAAATAAAAACAAATTTTAAACATGCACTGTATATTTTGATCAGTACCTGTATGTTACCTGGAACATTTTTGTGTGTTCCTTGAACCTTGAAATTGGCTAACTCCAATTTGATTTTAGGCCTCTAACAGAAGTCCCTTCCTCTAAGGATCTTTCTTAAATTTGAGGTATTACTTCTCTTAAGAGCTCCTACAAAGCCTTAGGTATAGACCAATTACAGTAGTATCTCAGCTTATAAACTTAATTTGTTTTATGGTTTTGGGGAAGATGGGTGCATTGTGTATGTGTGGGGAAGATGGTCACAGTAGTGTCTGTCACTCAGTATGGAGAAGTTTGTGAATAGAAGCAACGTTCTGCCAAATGCTTTTGTTTGCACACTGGTTTGTAAACAGAAGTGTTCATGAACTGGTGCATTATTGTACAGTGTTCATTACAACCACTTAGTTGGATGATTATTTTTCCCATTAGACCAAAAGTCCCATGAGGACAAGCTGAGGGAATCAAACAGAACGAATAAACGCAGGCCTTTATTTTCTATTTTACACTTTAATTGCTTCTCTCTACTACCTTCCCTACAGATGAACCCCATAGCCCAGGAGTGTCTGGCAAATATGTATTTGGTTGAATCAACAAATAAGTATATGTCCCTAATTGGGAAATCTAAAATCCAAAACGTTTTGCATGCCAATATGGTACTCAAAAAGTTTCTGATTTTGAAACAGTTGGATTTCAGGTTTTTTAATTAGGGAGGCTCAAGCAGGAAAAATCTAAGTGAACACTCCAAAATCCCCCCCCCAAAAAAAATCCCCAAATCTAAAATATTTCTGGTCCTAAGCATTTTGGAGAAGAGATATATAATCTGTATAATATACCTAACCAAGACCCCAATACATATTGTCTGTTTTCAGAATATTAGCAATGACACCATCCAACAAGTATACTAGGGAAGCAGAGTGGCTATTAGTGAGCTCTGGGCCCAGATTGTTTGTGCTAGAATCCAGTTCTGAATTCATTGACTGAATATCTGGTGCAACTCACCTAACCGTTCTGCCAATTTTCTTTATCTGTAAATGGAAACAATAACAGTAAAACCTTCACAGGATGTTGTAAGGATTACTAGGCAGTAGGAATAAAGGGGTTTGATACAGTGCTGCCACATAGTACCTCTGAATAAATGTAAGCTAGATCCCTGTCTAGCCTTGTGCTTTCAAATGTGTATTCTTGGTGTGGGAATAAAAGCTTCACTGGGGAGTCCTGAATATACTTTTCTTTTCAGAAAGGCACAGGGAACAAGTGAATATAGGACTGAGGTAAGAACCATCTGTTTCATTTGGCGTCCTTTAGCAAGGCTCTATGTTTCACAAACCCATTGTCGATCCTGGGGAACTGGTGTTCTACAGAGCAATCTTTGCAACTGAGTAGTCATTACAATATGTATAGCACTGTCATTTGCTTTTTGATTTCAGAATAACCCTGTGGGGTATAGCTTTATGCTCCTATTTTATAGAGAAGGACACCGAAGTTCAGAAGGATGACACAATCAGTGTTAGAGCTGGAACCCAGCCTAGTTCAGCACAGCCTATTTTGTGCTCTTAGCATTAAGTGCTTTCTCTGCACCACTCAGTGTTAGAAGCCCTGACCCAGAAGATCTTGCCTCCTCTCAAGTCGGAAAAGGGCCCAAGGTGAAAGTAGTGAGGAAAGAGAAGCAGCATGACCTCAGCTGTGCCTCCTACTCACCCATCCTCACTGAGTTAGGAAACACAGGGAAGTTGAACGGTTCACCCAGCCTGCCCAGCAGCTGGCCCCCAACATGTTCTTCTGAGGCTCCACACTGACAGCTGGTCCTCAGTCAGTGAACCATCACCTTGCCAACAAAGACATAGCTAGCTTTTCTCCAGCACAGGGGTGACAGGCCTGGCTCCAGCTGCACTTCCTAGCCAGCTGTTCTGGCCTCTTCAGGGGCCCTACCCACTTCTGACCCAGGAGTGATGAGGCTTCACTCTGCTTCCTCCTGCCACCACTCCTGCCTTTGATGTTGAGGTGCCACGGTCAGGGTCAGCCTGGGGTCTGCAGCAGTTTATGCCCAGATACATATCTTGCAGGACTCCCTGGCCTCTCTGGGGCAGGTCAGCAAGGGGAAGAGAAGTCCCTGACACCCTTCACCTTAAATAACTGTTTCCCATGATGAAAGATAGTGTTTTTTTCCCCCCTGAGGGGTTGTTTCCTGTTTTCTCAGAGGTGCTGGGGAATGTCTAGGGCTACACAAAGAGTGACTGGACCCTAAGCCTCCTGGGGCTGCTATTCTGCCACACTGCACAGCTTCTGCTCCCGAGCATAAGTCTTGCATGAGTCGGGGCAGCTGGATGACCTGCAGCTTAGCGACTGAGCTAAGTTCTGACCAGAGACCTCAGGAGGGAGCTTCTAGTATCTCAGTTTCCTCCACCCAGGGCTCTGATATCCCTGAGGCATCACTCACACTTGCCTCCTCCTGCCAGTGCACAGGAGCCCATCCAGGGTGTTGTGTGTATGTGTGTGAACAGTGGGAGGGTGTCTTGATCCTCTGAGAAGACTCAGATTCTCCAACTTGGATGAGTTACTTCATCTTATCATTTTGATCCTTCTCAGAACTATTCAAACCAGAAAAAGTACAGAGAATGTTAATATAAAGTGCAATTAATTTTCTGGAATTCATACAACTAGAAAAATTGGGGCCTGTCAATGGTAAGTGGTTGTTTTCTTTTTTCCCTTGCGATAGGGTCTCGCTTTGTAGTTCAGGCTGGCCTTGAACTCACTATGTAGCCCAGGCAAGCCTCCAACTAAGCAATCCTCCTGCCTCTGCCTCCTGAGTGCCGGGACTACAGGTGTGAGCCACCATGTCCAGCACTGTGGTGTGTGGTACTGATTGCCAGTGGACATGAGTCACCATGCCCAGTATTGTTATATATGGTTACTGGGGATCAAACCAGGGACCTTGTGCTTGCTAGGCAGGTGCCAGAACCACTGAGCTAAATCTCTGGTTTAATGTGTTTTATATCTATTTTCTCACTAATGATCTACTGTAACCTGTGAGACAGGTACTGTAACCCTCTGCCAGGGTCAGCATGCTGCTGCCTGAACCTCTCTGGGTGCTGTCAGTTCTTTCTCTTACACTTGTCTTCAGCCAGAAAATGGGGGTAGAGAGAGATTCCCACGCTGGGCCAAGAGAAGACTGCTCTGGAGAGGGCAAGGCCCTTTATTTTCTTCTGTGGCCTGAAAGTCCTTTCTCCTGTTTCAAAGCCAGTCTGTTTTTTAAACTCAATTCATGTCCTCCTGTCCATGAAAGGCCTCTTTCCAGCTTTGCCCTGAATGCCTATACTTCCAACTCTGTGATCCTATTTAGCAGTTGATTATATTATGTTAAAATCTTACCTGTAGCTGGGGACCTAGCTCAGTGTTAGAGCACTTCCCTAGCATGTATATAGGTTTGATCCCCAGCGCCACAAACAAAAACAAAAATTCTTCCTGTGATACTGCCTGGTTGTTAGATTTTTTTTTTTTTTTTTTGAGGTTAGTTTCTAACTACCCAGTTAGATGCCCAACTCCTTCGTGGCTGACAGTAACTAGTCCACAACATTTTCTGTGATCCATTCAGCATTACTTCAGTATTTACTCAGCAATGGGATCACATGAACCCCCATCTGTCTGCCTACCCGTGAGCACAGCACTACTGAGTCCTAGAGTGCAGAAAGTGGTATGAGACATGTCACATGTTTCATGGGAGCAAAAACAGGTACATGTCACATGGCTGGGAAGGAATCTCCTGGAGGGACCATCTGAGGACAAGGAGAAGCTTACGAGCAGAGAGGAGTGGGTGTACTCTGGGAGAGAAAGTGGTGTTTGCAAAGTCCAGGGATTAACCTGCACTATTTGTCTATTCAAAGAGATTGGGGCATTTCAGGGAGCATGCAACACCAAGTTAAGGCAGGTGAAACAGTTACAGAGATAAGGCTGTTCAGATAGGTGAAGTCTGATGCCAACAGGAGTATGGATTTGGGATAACAAAACTATGGATATGGAATAGCTTTTTAAAAATATACTAAGCAGCATGAGATCAGTAAGAAGCAGACCAGGAGACAACTCAGAGAGCTGAGTTCAAGACTGGCTCTTTAACTTGATAAATGGTTCATCCCTTTGGGTCCTAGTCTCCCTTTATTTATTTATTTTTTAGACAGGGTCTTACTATGTAGTTCAGACTGGCCCTGAACTTGTGACGATCCTCCTGCCTCAGACTCCTGAATGTTGGGCTCACAGGTGTGTGTGAACATGCCTGGTTTAGCCGCCTGTTTTTAAACTAGAAAAGCTTTTCTGTTTTCTTGGTTCTTTTTTTTTTTTTGAGACAGGGTCTCGCTTTGTAGTTCAGGCTGGCCCTGAGCTCACTATGTAGCCCAGGCAAGCCTGGAACTCAGCAATCCTCCTGTTTCTGCCTCCCGAGTGCTGGGATTACAGGCATGAACCACCACGCCTGGCACTGTGGTATGTGGTATTGATGGCTGGTGGGCGTGAGTCACCATGCCCAGCATTGTATGTGGTTACCGGGATCAAACTCAGGGCCTTGTGCTTGCAAGGCAGGCGCTGGAACCACTGAGCTAAATCTCCAGCTCCATGTTTTCTTGGTTCTTAAACTTCAGTGAGGAAAGAATCATCTAGGTAGCTGGTCAAAACACATTAGGCTGGAGATTTAGGTCAGTGGTTCTAGCATCTGCTTGGCAAGCGCAAGGTCCCTGGTTCACTCCTCAGTAACCACATACAATAATACTGGGCATGGTGACCCAGGCCCACCAGCAATCAGTACCACACACCACAATGCCGGGTGTGGTGGCTCATGCCTGTAATCCCAGCACTAGGGAGGCAGAGGCAGGAGGATTGCTGAGTTCGAGGCTTGCCTGGACTACATAGTGAGCTCAGGGCCAGCCTGAACTATAAAGCGAGACCCTGTCTCAAAAATTCCCCCCAAAACATCAATTCTCTGGCTCCTACTCTAACGATCCAGAGTCCTGAGGCAGGGCTTAAAAAGGTACAGTTAAACAGGGTGTGGTGGCTTATGTCTGTAATCCCAGCACTCGGGAGGCAGAGACAGGAGGATTGCTGGGTTTGAGGCTTGCCTGGGCTATATAGTGAGCTCAGGGCCAGCCTGAACTGCAAAGTGAGACCCTGTCTCAAAAAAAAAAAAAAAAAAAGGTTACAGTTAATAAGCCTACTGCACAACAATCTGAGAAACACTGGTCTAGATCAAAGACAGCAAACCTCTTAGAGTTCAATGACACAAATAGCCTGCTTTGGCACATATATCATGGGTTTGCCACCAAAGGCCTAGAGGTCTCAGAGGGTTCTCTGCTTTTTGATGTCCTTATGAAGAACAAAAAGACACAAAACTGGTTCAACACACCTCCCCCTACCATGTGGTCCTTCTCCCGGGAGGCCAAGGATGCCTGGGTACCAGAATGTCCACCTGAACCCCACGTTTATAAAGTTAGAGCACAGTCCTCATCTTGGGGGAAGACTCTTACCTAGTACCTCACTCATATTATAACCCGTTGGAATTAAGTCATTTTATACCATGTCCTTCACTCTAGTACATATTCATCCATCACTTTGAATACACTCCATGGCCTGGCTATGAGGTCAGTGTAAGCCCTACCCTAAAGCTGGGCTAGGGGTGCAGCTCTCAGCAACAGAGTGCTTGCTGAGGACATACTATATTTGTTCCCCAATACCATAAAAAAAAAGACTGAAAATGCTACAAATAATATAACAATAATCTTTTATAGTATATCTCTGAAAGGAAAGAATCTATCATTGTGAACCTGGATCCTAATCCTAATTCTAATTTCCTACTCTGCAAAATCATGTCATCTCCCTGGGGCACAAACCTTTCATTGATAAAACAGGAACATTAATATACATTAATTGGGTTGCTATGAAAATATGAGATGCTGTTATACAGGAGGGGTCACAGAAATAAATTTGTGCCTAGGAAATTACAACTTTAAAATTAATGTGTCTTATATCTTAAAATTCAAGGGCTGGGGATTTAGCTCAGTGGTTCTGGTGCCTTCCTCACAAGCACAAGTTCTCAAGTTCGATCCCCAGTACCACATACCACAAGGCAGGTGTGGTGGCTCACAGCTGTAATCCCAGCACTAGGGAGGCAGAAGCAGGAGGATTGCTCTGAGTTCAAGGCTAGCCTGGGCTACACAGTGAGCTCAGAGCCAGCTTGAACTACAAAGCAAGACCCTGTCTCAAACAAACAAAACGAACAAACAATAACCCCCCACACACACCTCGAGATATAGCCACATTCCTCCATTGACTTTCATAGGTGTCTTCTAGCTGGCCCTTGTGAATTTCTATAGCCAATATTCTACTCCCTTCTTGTTTATCAAGGCCTTTATAAAGGATCCTGGCGATCCTACCATGAATCCTCATTGGGTAGGAGGTATTAGAGAGGAGATGTGGGATGGAGTTGGAGTTGGACTCAGAAGCAAAACTCATTCTGTACTGGCCAGAAACATTCTGTTTCTTCATTTGCAAAACTGAGGTAGCTGCTATCTCACAAGATTCCACAGCAAAACTAATTCAAAAATGCACAAAGGATAAGAAAAGACATTTCTCCAAATAAGACACAAATGGCCAAAAAGCTAATGAAATGATACTTAACATTACTGGCCATGAGAGACATGCAAATCAAAACTACAATGAGATACCACTTCATATCTTCAAGACTGACTGTAATCAAGAAGACAATAGTAAGTGTTGGAGAAGATGAAGAAAAACTGGAACTCTTGATACATAGTTGGGAGGCATGTTAAATGGTATAGATGGTTTGGAGAACAGTCTGGCATGTCCTCAAAAAGTTAAAAACAGGGCTGGAGATTTAGCTCAGTGGTTCCGGCGCCTGCCTCCCAAGTGTAAGGTCCTGAGTTTGATCCGGGTAACTCGGTAACCACATAGAATGCTGGGCGTGGTGACTCACGCCCACCAGCAATCAATACCACATACCACAGTGCTGGGCGTGGTGGCTCATGCCTGTAATCCCAGCACTCGGGAGGCAGAGACAGGAGGATTGCTAAATTCAAGGCTTACCTGGGCTCCATAGTGAGCGCAGGGCCAGCCTGAACTACAAAGCGAGACCCTGTCTCAAAAAAAAAAAAAAGTTAAAAACTGTGTATAGCCCTAGACAGTCAGTGTGGCACCCTCTTTGGCCCAGGACCTCTCCTTTGACTCCTCAGTCAGGTAACACTTTCCAGAATCCACATCTCACCTTTTCATCATTAAAATTAAAATGTGGGCCTGGAGATTTAGCTCTGTGGCACTGTGCCTACCTTGCAAGCACAAGGGCCCAAGTTAGATCCCTGGTAGCAAAAAAAAAAAAAAGTGGGACAAACGCTCAAGATTGTTTTTCTGTTATCTATAGATCTATCCCAATTGCTTGAACAACTTCTACTTCACACCTCTCCTCTCAGAGTAGTATCATGCTTAGAGGTACCTGGACCCTTTTGACTTATCATCACCCCAAGCTCATGCTTTCCTCTCATTTGTCCCTCATCCTAACCAAAGCAGTATACTTTCAGCTCCAGGGATCCTCTGGGACAGGCCAGCAGCAAGAGGAATGAGCTACTTTTTCTGCCTCCTAGCATCTGTGCTACCTGGTTGGTCCAATTCGGTCCCTTAGTACTCCCCATATCTGCACCTGCCTGCCTTTCCTCTGCCTTTTCTTCAAGATGTTAAAAACTTGCAATAAAAAACAAATACAAAATGCTGTAATTAATAGCCAATTCTAAGCCAACCCAGCATCTCTACTAATAAACCTCAACACTTGGAAAAAGAACAATAAATTCAACCCCTCTCTGGTTCTGAGGTGGTCTCTTTTATATACTCTGTGTGTGTGTATGTATGTGGGTAAGTGTGTCTACATATATATTTATTTTCCTTTATTTCCCATCCAGGGAGGGGCAGAATAATGAACTGCGTGCGTCAGGGAAGATGAATCTGAGATACTAGGGAGCAGTGCAGTAAAAAGATTAAAGTGTTATTATTGTTGGGTTTTTTTCCCCCATGGTCCATTGTGACAGCTCGACCGTCATCTGTAAAAAATGTCTCAGCGAGAGATAATCATCGGAAACTCAATAAAGCGTCAAGGGGAGCCTCAGCCCCCATCAATCACTGGGTGCCTGGAAAATTTCAGCTCTCTGTCTCCCTTCCTGCTATCCATATAAATGTCTCTAATATATTTTGTGTGGTGTGTGGGACCCATCCCTGATTTGGAACTTTTGATGAAAAAATATTTATACACAAAATATGTAAATCAGTTAAAAATCATAAGACTAGTTCTTAGCCACCCCATCACATTTTTTCTTATTTTTATAAATGCATCAAATTTATTCTTTTTAATAAAACATGCCAACTAGTCTGTCTGCTTCTCTGAGAATACACATGCACACACACACACGGCACACAGGCACACTCGAAGGCTGAAGGAATGGAAATGATTAACCTCTCTGGCTGAGAGATTTAATTTTGAAGTTGGCCAAAATGCCTGATGGAGTGACAGTGCACTGTCCACCCTGGTGACTCCACGGTGGTGGATACTACTGAGAAGTGACATGTAGAATCGCTGACCCTAGATGAGACTCTGAGGCACTGGAGTAGGATGAAGAGGAAGAACAATATTGAGAATAACTTGCCTGAACTGCTTTTGACCTGGTAGATTCCCAGCCCTTTGGATAAGCCAGAGGTTCTCAGCAGACTCAGCAAGGGAAAAGACAGACTGATGTGGCCACTGGGTTCTAGCCAAGAGCAGGAGACAGTTCGCTGGCATTTGACATCAGTAGTCTGCCTCATCTGCCTCATTTTCCTGTGGTGTCTCCACCACTGGGTTGCTGTGCACACACGATGTCAGTTTGTGACCTCGTTGTCATCCCCAACATTTCTCCAGTCTGGAAGGAGTCAGTGCCTGCAATCCTCTCTCCTCTAAGACTTTTGACTCTTCTTTGTCTAAAAGACACTGGGATGTGGCCCAGCATATTAATGCTGCATCCTTATGGCTCATCTCTTCTAAACTGAGTCTGTGTGGAGGCTGCACCCTAACACGTTCACTTGACAGCCTGAAACACAACTTCTCTGTTTCCACCTGTGAGGGCTGTGGACGTGGCATACTCCTTCTCGACTCACACCCACCTGCACTCAACTACTAGCCTTCCACACAGCCACCTAGAACCCTCCTGGACTTTAAGGCTCAAGTGCTCTTTTACTTCCTTGTGTCAGGCAGAGATTCCTTTCTCTGAGCTCTGCTAGTCCTTGTTATCTGTACCTCTGACTGGACCCTTATCAAATACTGTTTTAGTCATGTCTTCAACCCTTGTTATTCTTGCTAGCACCAAACTTGGGGCAACTCTCCTGCCTCTGCCTCCCGAGTGCTGGGATTCCAGGTGTGCACCATCACGCCTAACTTATGTTCTAGGTTTTAAGTAAGTTATAAATATAGTACCTCTAGTTCTCTCAATATTTTTAAAATTACAAATAGAATCTCTGAGAAACATATAAAATCGTTCCAGTTGTCAGAGCTATTAAGTGTTGTGCACACCCACATTACTGCGGCTCAAGTACATAGCTTCTTGAGAAGTGAAGTTTAAAGTGGCAAAATAAGATCTCTTCTAGGAAAATGAAGGCTCAGGTGAGTTTTTTAAGCAGCTCAAACACAAGACTGAAATTAATACCTTTGGTCTAGATTTTGTTACACCAAGAGTGGGAGCCTGGTAGAAATGCAAAATCTCAGGTCCACGTGAGACCCCCTGAATCTCCGGGCGTAGGGCCAAGGGATCTGTGTTTAACAAGCTTTCTAGGACAGTCCCATTTCCTGGGAGCTTCAGTATTCCCATGTCAGTCTGTTCTCCAGAAACATATATTCTCTTTGTGGGCCTGGGTAGATCTGGGCACACAGTGCTTAACTTATCCTGGGTAGATAAACTGACCAGATGAGACCATTCCCGGGGAGGGGGAGGAATATTACAGTGTAGAGAGCAGTTGTATTACCACTGGTGGGGACTCCTAGCTACCTCTTGAACTCCAGGGCACTTGTCTACTGGTTTTTGATGAGCCATCTTGCACTGTCCTGTCCCCCATCTGAAGACAAGAGACGGGGAGGTCAGCTGGAAGAGGCCAGGACTTGCAGGGGCTCTCAGACAGATGAGCTAGGCCCTGGCAGGTCCAGCCTGGCAAAGCAGGCTCTCTAGCCCCAGAAGGGGCATATGCCAACCTGGCTTCTGCACGACTCATCTTTATTCAGCTGCCATTCGAAGCTGAGAAGAGAAGTTGATTTATAGCTTGCTCTGGCCACGTTTCTGCCATGCTTTATTGTTTTAATTGTACATATGAGAGGCACTCAGAGTGCTCGCTTGCATCCTGACAGCCCCAGACATCTGAAGTTTATAACAGTTACTTACAAGCAGCCAGCGGCATTCCAGGGTGGGTGACTTGTTTACTGTTACCACTAATTTACTGCATCTTCCACCTGAGGATTGGGGCCCACCACCCATCAGGCAGCCACAAGTGGACCTCTCCTGGAGTGGCACGGGTGGGGCTCAAGGCATTGAAAGGAGTGTAGTCAAGACTGGGGAAGGAGCTGACAGAGGGACAGCCACAATCCCCACACTCCCTTCTTACCTGTCTCATTTGGATGACTCTGCCCAAGCTATGTCCACTGCATTGAATATTTTTTTTAATCCTCCTCTTCAAGCCCAAAGACCAGCTTAAGTTCCACTTTTTCTAAGTATGTTACTCGTTCTCATGTAGAACCAATAACTTTTATTTATTTTTATTTTAACTTTTTTGGAAGGGGCAGGGTCTTGCTCTGTAATTCAGGCTGGCCTTGAACTCACTATGTAGCCCAGCCTGGCATCAAACCTGTGGCAATCCTCCTGCCTCGGCCTCCTGAGGGCTGAGATTATAGGCATGGGCCATCATGCCTGACTCTGAAGCCAATAGCTTTTACAACCTTAGAAATTACACAGCTGGCAGGAACCCTGAAGGCCATACAATAATATACAGTGTTCCAGGGCAAGAATCCTTAATAGGCAGAGTAACTCACCAGCCTGTGAATCATGAGTTGCTCACTACCTCCTAAGTCAGTTTCCTACCTCACCTAAGTCAAAACCCCCTCCATAAGAAAGTCTTTGTTCAATGTCACTGTGTTTTACATATATGTGATTATCTCTGATCTTTTGAACAATCCTATAAAATAGGAACTGTTATTCCTATGTGACAGATTAAGATTGAAAGTCAAGGATTTTAAGTCACTTGCTCAAGATCACATGGCCAGTCAGTGAAACTCAACCTGCCTCTGAAGATGCCATTTGGAGGGTGCAGAGAAGGTGAGAACAGTCCAGTCAGGAGGTTTCCATACCAGTATTCCTGGGCACCTGCCCTCTACTCAGAAACACCAACCTTCACAGGAGCAGAGAAGTCTATAATGCATCTGTCTGAGCAGGCTCATGCTAAGGAATGCTATTAATATGTAGGGCAAGAGAAGGGTTCCATTAGGCACAAGCAAATGAGGACTGAGTCTCCGTGAAGACAAAGATTTTTTTTCCCCTTCAGGTTCTGTCTGTTCTCAGCAAGCAGAAAAGATACAAAATATGTCTGATACCTTTTAGGTTCCTGGCTGGCATCTTCTTTCTTCCTCACACATTAAAACGTTGGTAGCTCTCCCACTCCCACTTCCTCACTTGAATTCCCTGGGCAATTTCAGTTACATCCAACTCCCATGAAAACACTGGTGATTGCTAAATCCATATCAGACTCCTCTGAACTCTGCACCTACACATTCAACTGTTTCCCCAAATCAGAAACTAAAGTTTCATCATGGGCACACCCTTTTCCTCAACAGTACATAAGCCACTGAGTGCTCAATTTATTTTTAACCTCCTAGCATCCTAAAGATCCTGCTGCCTTCTGTAGAAATTTGAAGTGCACTTTGGGAGGAGGAGCACAGCTTGTCATCAGATTCCCGAAGGGGTCCATCATCCTCAAGAGGAATTATCCAAATTCTCCTGTTCTGTCAAAATAGTTCACCTAAAATGTAAATATGAATTCAATATTTCCTCTTTAAAATCCTTTAAAAACTTGCGGAATACATTGTGAGCTCCCTAAGGCTGCCTTATAAGGTCTTTTCCATGTGGAACCACCCCTCTCCAACTTCTTATTGTTCTCCTCAAAACTGTGACGATGGTGTGACCAGCTATAGCCACTCTATGTTGCTGTGCACGTTTTTCCTAGGCCCAGAAGACCTAGCCTTCTTAGCTAGCCTGGCAATCTCCAACTCAACCTTAAGATTCAACTACAAGTCACTTACCCCGTGACACATCCCAGACAGCCTCTGCTCCCAGGCAGAGCTCACCACCACCTCTATCAGTGCTGCCCACATTCTTTGTATAGCAACCTTTGCACTCCATACTTTGACTCCCTGTCACAGGTCATCTTTTCACTTGACCAGGAAAACTGCTGAGGGCTAGACCAGTTTCTTATATATTTCCAGCATCTAGAAGAGTACTGATACCCAGTAAATATATACTGAACAATAAATAAATGGAACTAATAAACACAACTGTAGAGGTACAATTCATGTGGGTATCTTATCTCTTATCTTTGTACAATTCCTATACAGTAGGTGAAGGATGTACTACTAAAGGTAGGGAGAGCTTACCAAGGTCACAAACTTCAACTTGCCACCTTCCCTCATAATTTTTCTTTTCTTTTTTTGAGACAGGGTCTCACTTTGTAATTCAGGCTGGCCCTGATCTCACCATGTAACCCAGACCAGCCCCAAACTCATAGCAATCCTCCTGCCTCTGCCTCGTGAGTATTGGGATTACACACCTGAGGCGCATGAGGCACCATGCCTGGCATTGTAATATGTGGTTACTGGGGATCAAACTTGGCATCTTGTGTTTGCCAGGCAGATCTGGAACCACTGAGAACAAATCCCGGGCCCCCTACTTTCCCTCATGTTAACAGTAGCTTGGGGTTCCCAGAAATGTCTATTAGAAAATAAGTGAACTTGATGCATTTGGCACTGACTATATTCTAGTAGTGAAACACTGGGCCATAGCCCTAAGTATGGCTTTTCCTACAATGTCTCGACACACTCTGGATAAGGGGAATACACCCCTTGTTCCATTTTACCCTTCTCATACCAAACAAGTTAGGTAACTTCCCACAAAATAGTCAATGCAATGCAAAGAACAGAGAACCATAGATTCTTATGTTTTTGTCTCCTTTATTGATGAGGATGACCCAGAGGTATTCAGTGCACTGCTTACAGCAAGCAGTCAATAAATAATGGTAAAAAGGAAGGAAGAATGGATTATCCTTAAATGAAAAAGGAAAGAAAAAACATGTTTAAGGAGGAGGAAAAAGGATCAACTCTGTAAGAGGAACAAAGAGTACTGGGATAATTCTTAAGGACTGTTATTATCCAGGTCCCAGAATGAGAAAGCATGCATATATCAGTGCACATCTAACTGCCAAGACCTTGAAAAACACACTGCTAGAAATTGTGGCAAAACAAAATAATATAGGTATAAAGAGGGTGAGCTACAGTGAGATGATCAATAATTCTTGACAAAATTCTAGAATGTGTTTTGTATAATGGTTCTTAAACATTAAGTGATGATTGGGCATGAGGATAGGTTTTTTGGGAACAAGACATGAACATAATCTTA
>PVIC010027237.1:0-23995 GCA_004025085.1 Thryonomys swinderianus
TTGTTTATTTTTTATTTTTATTTTTTTGCTTTTTGAGACAGGGTCTCGCTTTGTAGTTCAGGCTGGCCCTGAGCTCACTATGGTGCCCAGGCAAGCCGCCGCGAGCTCAGCCATCCTCCTGTCTCTGCCTCCCGAGTGCTGGGATGACGGACGTGAGCCACCACGTCCGGCATTGTGGTATGCAGTGTTGATTGTTGGTGGGTGTGTCTCCACGGCTAGCATTATACGTGGTTACCAGGGATCAAACTCAGGACCTTGCTCTTGCGAGGCAGGCACTGGAACCACTGAGCTAACCCTCCGGCCCCAAAATAAATAATTTTAATAAAATGAAATTAATTTCATGCTCAAAAAGAAAGAGGAGAAATTATATTTGTCATCAGAGTGTTAGACTATTTTCTGAAGAAACTAGCTCACTGAATTCAAGACACAAGTATTTAAAGGTTAAGAAAGACAAAAATGCCAAGGGAATCAATTTTACATCAGGTTCTTGATGCTGGGGCGGGGGAGTAACTTTGTTACTTGGCTGTTGCTATGTCTGTGGGGATGTCCCCCAGAGCCCCGTGTGCTGATAGGTGGGGCTCTCTCAGAGGGGGCGGGGCCTAGAGTGTGTGATGCTGCGATTGGTCCATGGTGCGATGCTGAGCCTCAGGGTGCTAGGGTTAAGGTGTGAGTGCTGCCGCCCTAAGCAGCTAGGTAAGATACAGGGATAGAAAAGACTGTGATGTCTCTCGTTTACTTTCCTACCTTCTGGGCACCAGGAACCTTCCCCTTTGCGAGCCACCCTGCTCGGAGCCAGCTGATTGTGGGTTGAAACCTCTGCACACTGAAGGTTAAATAAACTCTTTCTGCTTTGAGTATCCAGTATTTTGTCTCAGCAATAAGAAAAGTAACTAAGACAGCTGTCATATTTACAAAAGTTATTTATTACGCAGACATCAGGATAGCAAAAATCCAGAATCAGGGTAGCAGGTTAGAACTGCAATCCAGTTATCAGAAAGCCAAGGCAGCAGGATGGAAAGTTCAGGGCCAGTCCGGGGAACTTGACACTCTGTCTTAAGAAGCAAACAACCTCAGACACACTCCAATTAAATGACAGAGAGGACACTGTTCAGAGTCCAGGCTCAGGAGGAATTTTCTAGGGTTTACGACTCTGGAGACGTGATCAGTCAGCATGCCCCTGTTGTTTCTGAGTTCTTCTAAGACAGCTTCTTGATGTTGCTTGATTCTGCTGCTTCCTGTAGAGTTTGTGGTGCACTTAGTCATACTGGAGCAGAACAAAGTTTTGGTTTCACTTTCCATGAGATTAGTACTGAAAGAAACATTGGAGGGAAGGAAAGGAGGGGAAAGGATGGGGCTGACCACACAAGACAGACCCTGGCGGTGGGGTGCGCAGGGCCTGTTATGGGGGTTCCCTCAGGAGGTCAGTAGTTTCCAGGCTCTGACTCAGCTCTCAGTGAGCTTCTCTTGAGGAAGCTTAGCATCATGGCTGCCTCGGTGGATGGGGGCGGGGGGGAGTTCTATCCAATAAACCCTCACAAAGTGAACTTGTAAGAATACACTTAACTCAGGGAACTCCCTGAATATCGCTGCTCAGCAGCGGAGGCACGGCTGCTGCCTTCCTGTGGCTCAAACCCCACATCAGGAAGGGGACCCGGCCACCAGCTGGCACCTGGAGCCTCAGCTTGTTGGTGAGCTGAGGCAGGAGGACTGAGAGGTCAAGGTCAGCCTGGGCAACTGAGCAAACCTGCCTCAAAATTATATAAAAAAGGAGAACACTTCAAAGCATGTTTTTTCCTGGGTGCATGTTACTCATGCTTTGCTGTACAACTGAAGTGGAATCGTCCTATGTCGGGGTCACCTGTACTCAGAGAAGGTGGAACTGAAGTCTCAGTCAGGGAGACGGCACCAAGGTCTCATCTAGTGCAGAGATCACCTTCCTACAGATTTCGCAGCAGCCCAACTAGGGAGCCTGGGGCTTCATCATGTGGCAAATAGCCAGCAAGGCATGTCTGGGCTCTCCAGAAAGAGTCAAAGTCTGCAGGAAACCCAGATCCTACGGTGTCAGACTAAGGGCACCGAAGTCATGAGTGCCAGTGTTTTCCCATGGGGTCTGTCACCACTGGCTCCTGGTCCCGATGATCCTCTCAGCCAGCCACACTGGTCCCTCTTCATTCCCATGGCACAGCTGGTGTCCCTTGGGCTGTTCAGTAAGTAAGAATACCTTGTGATAGGTGTTTATAGATCCTGGGTTCCAGCCTAGGTACTGTGACCAGTAAGGTATGAGACAGTGTTCATGTGATTCCATTGGATACAGTCCAAACATCGTATATTTAAATTCCCAGGCCTTTTACTATTTATATTTATTATTTATTCATTTATGAGACAAAGTCTCACTTTGTAGTTCAGGCTGGCCCTGAGCTCACTATGTAGCCCAGGCAAGCCTCAAACTCAGCAATCCTCCTGCCTCTGCCTCCGAGTGATGGGATTACAGGCGTGAGCCACCATGCCCAGCATTGTGGTACGTGGGACTAATTGCTGGTTGTGGTAGTGTTGTATGTGGTTACTGGGATCGAACCAGGGACCTTGTGCTTTCTAGGCAGGCGCTGGAACCACTGAGCTAAGTCTCTGGTCCCTACTATTTTTATTTTAAGATAGAGTCTAAGTCCCCCAGGCTGGTCTGGAACTTGAGATACTCCTCTCTCAGTGTGCTGGGAATACAAATGTGCACCACGACACCTGGGAAATGCTATATTTTCAGGAACCTGGGCCAGGAGTGTGCCATCCGGACACAGCACAGAGGATTATCAGGGGAGTGAAAATGTTCTGTAGGCCCCTGGGACAGTGGAGACAGGCTGTACGATGGTCCACAGCCACAGGATGCCCAACGCCAGAAGTGGACCCTAGTGTAAGTGGACCTTGGGTGATGACGATGTGTCAGTGAGGGATCTCCAATGTGGCCAAAGTACCCTTCAGCGGAGGATGCTGCTAAGGGGGAGGCTGGGCACATGCAGGCCTGAGAGATTCATGGGAAATCTCTGTGCTTTCCTTTTAACTTTCTGTGAACTAAAAATGACTCTCAAAAAAATCCTTTTTCAAAAAAAGCACACACAGGCGCTCTGATGTACAAAATGCATCTGACTTTGTAGCTGGTGGCCCTTCCTTCCGGTGGTTAGGGGAAGAGATGACCTTTCCCTAACAGGCAGCTGCATCCTGCAATGCATCACATAGGGTGACCAGGAGGAAACAGAACCCTTGAGCTTCTCTTTCTCAGCCAGGTTTCATTTTCCTGAAGGAGAAGTAATCTCTCCCTGGAAACTCGCCACGCCTTACAGGAAGTTGGCCCAATGCAGAATGAGGTGCACCAGCTGGGTATAGTGTACACGTCTGCCATCGGAGTTTGAGACCAGCCCCAGCTATGCTGTCTTAAAAAGGAAGAGGAGAAGGAAGAGAAGGAGGGATGAATAGATAGTACAGCATATAGGTTATTTAATTGCCCGTAACCATCGGAATTATGAAATATAAGGACAGTGTTTATTTCTCATATTCCTTGAAGATTTTTTTAGTTTCGTTTTCTCTCTGTGTGTGTGTTACTACGGTCCTGAAGTCAGGACCTTTCTGCTAAGCTACATCCTTCAGTCTTTCTTCTCTTTTTTGGTGCCAGGGATCAAACTCAGTGCCTCACACTTGCAAGGAGATGCTGTGCCACCGAACTACATTCCTGGCCCTTTCTTTACATTCTTTTTTTTTTTTTTTTTGTACCTGGGATTGAACTCAGGCCCTTGTGCCTCCAAGGTTGGTGTGGTACCACTTGAGCTGTATCCCCAGCCCTACCTGGCCCTTTTTCAAAGACAGGGTCTCACTGGGACAGAGATTTAGCTCAGTGGTTCCAGAGACTGCCTAGCAAGAGCGAGGTCCTTGGTTGATCCTGGTAACTACATACAATACTGGGCATGGTGAGTCACGCCCACCGGCAATCAGTACCACACACCACAAGGCTGGGGGTGGTGGCTCACACCTGTCATCCCAGCACTCAGGAGGCAGAGGCAGGAGGATTGCTGAATTCAAGGCTTGCCTAGGCTACAGAGTGAGCTCAGGGCCAGCCTGAACTACAAAGTGAGCCTCTGTCTCAAAAAAAAAAAAAAAAAAGACAGGGTCTCAGTCACTAACTTGCCAGGGTGGTCTTGAATTTGAGGTCTTTCTGCCAGAGTGCTAGGACTGCAGGCCCATGCTACTGTGCCTGGTTTGTATTTTTTTTTTTTTTGGCTCCCAGTCAGCCTTTGCAGAGCTGCCAGTCCCCCTCAAAGCCCTCCTCCAGTGATCGGGAGCCTATAATTGGCCCTCTGCTGTCCCCTGGGACTGAGCTCTTCCTGCATCTAAAAGGCTATGGAGAAAAGAAATGCTTCTCTAAAGGAAACAGTAGGCTTGCGGAGATAAAGCTACCCAAGCCGTGCCACGCAAGGAGAGCCCAGCAGTCACCCACCATCAGATATGTGTGAAACAGACCTTTGCAAGGAATTCAGTCGGAACTGTGTGCACGCACGGTTTGTTTTTCATGTGTTTGTACTTCGGTCTCGTGGCTGCTTCCTGCCTGTCTAGCTGTTGGGTGTGCCCCTCCTGTTCCTGCACCTAAACATAAGGAAAGGCTTCACAAGAAAGAGACGGTTGGGCAGAGTTAGAAGTATACACACACACACACACACACACACACACACACACACATGCACACACGCAGGGTCCCACTGAACACTTTAGATTCTTAGGCATGTGGGGTCTCTACCCTTTCCATTTTAGAGAATGTTTTTGCCTTATATGTTCAAAGTTAAATCTGCCCAGCTCTCCTGCCTCTTCCGAACAAAGGGAAATTTATACTCAGAGGTGTATTGTTGCCAGCTTTGGTAGCCAAAGAGAAAGTCTGCTTCCAGCTCGAACCAAAGTCCTCAAGGTGTTGGAGCTCACGGCCAGCACCACAGGAACAGGAAGAATGCGCCATGTCTAGCCCGGGGAGACAGTGCTCTTCAGGCCCGTGTCCTCACCTCCCAGGGGACAGCTTCCATGGAGCACAGAAAACACGGAGGGAAAGCTCATCTCACTATTGCGCCAGCTGCTGAGGCCTCCAGCTCGACCCAGTGGCGTTGGAGTTTTCCTCCGCCTGAGTGGAATCTGCCCTGGGTCGATCCCTAGAGCTGACCGTGCCCTGCGAGCTGCGCCCAGCAGCTCCGCTCCCCCCGGGGCTGAGTGTCCGTGGCTGCCCGAGACTGCTAAGAGTCACAGGCCGCGGAGAAGGCAACAGAACAGCCTTCCCAGGCGATCGCAGTACAGCTGAGCCTATGGCTGCAAAGATGACAACCGACCCCTTCCAGTGCCAGCCACATGCGAGCCCAGCCTGTCAGGGCCTCCCTGGACCCGGTCTTCTGAGACGCCTCTGGGCCGGGCCTGCTCAGGGCTGCAAGCTCTGGGAGCCCGCGTGGCTGTAGCAGCAGCCATGGCCTGGATCCGGTCCGCTCTGGTGGCTTCGGCAGCTCTCACAGTGACTGTCCGATGGCTCTTTGCCATGTTTCCCTCAGGAAAGAGGAGAGGGTGTGCTGCTCTTGCCACTCCCCATGGGTTGAGAGCATTTGAACTGGCTCCTCGGTCACCCCCTGCCGTGGGGGTGGGGTCCCCTGGCCTGTCGGAGCCAACCAGCCTTTCCCATCTCCACAGCCAGCTCATTCCACATCGTTACTGTTGTGTCTAGGTGTGCCCCTCAGCCTCAGCGATCATAAGTGGGACCCTGGGGAGGGGACTGGATACTCATCTGTGGATTAGTCAGTGGATTATAGCAAATGGGGTATGGGAGGTGGTCACAGGGCTGGCCCAGAGGGGTCTGTCTCCCTCCTTCCTTCTCTCTCTGGTTCCTGCCTGCCCTGAGCAGCTCTCTTCCCTAGGCCGCCCTGGCTTAGAGCCACAGGACTGGGGCGGAAACCTCCACAGAGCAGGAGGCAAATTAGAGGTCTCCTCCCTAAACTGTGGGTGTTGGGTATTTTGTCTCAGCAGAAAGTGCTGGGAGACACATCTTTCCCTCCTCTCCAGCAAATGGAGCGTTTCAGATAGCCATCTGGGCCCTTTTCCCTCCCTTCAGGATGGGAGGTCCGAGGAGCAGGCCAGACAGCAGATCTGGAAGTCCTTCATAGGCGAGAGGACTTGGAACGTGACCTCCAGGCTCCCAGACACCAGCCTTCGGAGGCCTGCTCTCCTCTCCTCCCAGGCTGGCGGGCGCTGGGCGCCTGTTGGGTAAGCCACTCTCACAGGGGCGGGGTTCCACCTTCTTCATCTTGGTGAGCGCAGCGCTTTCAAGGGCCTTGGCAAATAACTTCCTCTCTAATTCATGAGAGGAGACACTTTCCACTCCTGAGGCTGCAAGGTAATGCAAGAGTCCCCCACTGTTCTACCCCACTGCGGCTCGGCCACTCTTTCAGACTCAGTGCCTGGAGTTCCCGAAGGGGACTCGCTTCGAGGGAGTAAAGAGACGGGCATCCTCATGGCTAACGTCTTCCCCCTGTCTCAGGAGTTCAAAGATCTGAGTAGACACAAGGAGTCCAGAGCCCTGGTGCAGCCATCACCAGTACATCACGGGTCCCCTTGCTGCCTCTCTGGGCAAGAACGTGTCCACTTTGGTAACGAGACCTCCAGTCCCGTGGTGTGCAGCACGTGAGTTTCTGGGAATGATGTGCTTTGGAGCAACTCCCAGGTTGCTCTTTGATTCACACACCCATGTTTCCTTTCGGCTGGGGACACAATCCTGCATGGGGGTGTCTGACGTCGGTATGTTGCGTCCTGCTAGGTGGTATCTGAGTTCTCCAAGCTGGCATTTCAGTTGCATGGTAAGGTTTTTGTCCCAGCATTCTAGAAGGCCAGTACGTGGTACGACCACTGGTCATGGGCTCACTATTTCTTTCACTTGTCATGTATGTGAGTCCATGCCTGCGGGCCTGGTGTTCCTGGTAACAGTGAGTGTTAGGAAACAGTGGGCAGCAAAGGGCACTCTGTTTAGTTCTTAAACTTGTTTTACTGCTTTTCTTATTAACTCCTACTGTTTCAATTTGCTATTTCCTCCTTAATATTTCAGATTGTTAGTTCTGTTTCAAATGTATTCAAATATGAATTTGCCTCTGGGTTTTACCTTAGTCATATCCCATGTTTTTATATGATGTTTTCCCAGAATGGCTATCTACCCTATGAGGATAAAGTGCTGGCCATATTAGGACTGAAGAGGCTTCACGTAGCCCACCGGCACCAGGTGGCCCCCAGGTCTCCTCCAGCAGTAATTCTGCATCATAGGCTATTGGTCTCTGTTGCTGACAGGATGGACACTCACAAGTTGCAGGACCTGGGCCCATCTTGGTGAGTCGGTGTCCCTGTGGTTGGACCTATACATGACTAGTATCTCTGACAGTGGTGCCCATCACACCAGTCCCACTACTGCAGCTGACTGAGCGATTTTCTGTGTCTCTCCCATTGTAGATGCTTTTGACAGGTGTTTATGATACAAATATGTTCAGCTGTTCAATACAAATACGTTCGGCTCCACCACAGAAAACTTTGTTTCCTTTCAGTTCCCCTTATGGTCAGGGCCCTGGTCTGAGAGCCAAGCCTTTGGCTGCTGCCTGGAACTCTGAATGCCTTCTCATCTCAGACCACTTGTACAAGTGCCATTGTGCCCATTCAGAAGTTCTTCCCTGGACCAGGCTTACACAGCCATCTCTGAATGTGGCTGGGTCCCTACTGAATCCCGCCCACGTACGAGCTGACTCAGCTGTAAACCACACTTGAGGCTACTCCTCCTCCTTCACTTAATTGTGTGGGATGCTGTTTTCATAGGTGCAAACAGGGGAAGAAGCTTCCTTCCTGCACCTGGAGCTGAGGAATGAGGGCCCGAATGGCCTGCAGGTAGCTCATTTGCCCCTTTGATCTGCCTAGGTTGATCCTGGAGGTACTATCTTGGCTCCTGGGCTCATTTAATGACTTGAGGGTCACACGGGAAATGCATGGACACTTACAATGTGTTCCTGGTTTCTATCAAGGCTCTACAACATGCCAGGACCTGATTCTTTTTTTTTTTTTTTTTCGCTTTTTGAGACAGGGTCTCGCTTTGTAGTTCAGGCTGGCCCTGAGCTCACTATGGTGCCCAGGCAAGCTGCCGCAAACTCAGCAATCCTCCTGTCTCTGCCTCCCAAGTGCTGGGATAACAAGCATGAGCCACCACGTCTGGCATTGTGGTATGCGGTGTTGATTGTTGGTGGGCGTGTTTCCACGCCCAGCATTATATGTGGTTACTGGATATCGAACTCAGGACCTTGCGCTTGCGAGGCAGGCACCAGAACCACTGAGCTAACCCTCCGGCCCCAGGACCTGATTCTTAAAAGTTCCTGTGGTGGAATTCGGGATTGTGCCTCAGTTCCAAGTTCCAGGTTGCTTCTTCCAGATGTGACCAGAGGTGAACTGAACTTCACTAGAACATCTTCTCATTTCAGAAATGCAGAGGTTGAGCTCGATGATTTTATCATTTCCTTGATTCTCACATTCTGTCTTCTGCTTCAGAGTAAAGAAGGAACAAAGCCAGAACTAGGCTGCTTGGGGAGCCTCAGACCAGGAGGGCTGGAGTGCATGTGTTCAGCAAGATGGTGCCATCCTGTGTGTTTGCACAGGTGATCAGCAAGCTTTGAGCAAGGATTCGAAAGTCAACATGGCTGACCTTGCAGGCCATGAGGCTATACTGTGGGCACAGCTCTGTCACTGTGTGAGCAGTCACAGACAGCTATGGACAGTGACTGTGGTCCGCTGACTCGGCTCACATGATAGTGAGCTAACTTCTGACTCGGATTCTGTTGACCCATCTCTTCACCATCTGAATTAGCCAAAGAAATGAGAGGAAGAAACCACACTCTCTGAGGGTGATTTTATTAACTCTAGGTATACATATAACTTACACATATAACTGCTCTTTCATATCTAAAAATAATCCAACAAGGTATCATAATTTCAGGCTATACATATTTTCATTAATGAACTAGATTTATAAAATATACAAAATAATCCACATTTTGTCTTCATTCATCAGAATCCTTAAGGACAGCAGCATTCTTCTTGTATTTTTCTGCAATGTCTCTAATATTTTCCAGAAGATCTTCAGACATGCATTCTTCATATTCTCTATCAACTTTAGTAATCTGCTCCTCAAGATGTTTCTAGTGAAAACAGTAAACAGTTATCAATGTAAGAACAATAATTTGATTAAAAGTGTGAAATTTATAAACAAGAGTGGAATATTTGTAAGTTAGGAAGAGAAATAAAACGAATATTCCTTTTTGGGGGGCCCAGGGTTGGGAATGGAACTAGAGCCTTTGCACTAAGCTGCTTCTCCACTCTTTATTTTTCGTTTTGAGACAAGGTCTTGCTGAGATGCTAAACTGCTCACACTGAGCTTGAACTGGAGATCCTTCTGCCTCAGCCCCCCAGAGTCCTAGGATTATAGTTATGTACCACCATGTTCAGACAGTTTTTAGGGCTCTGTACAACAAGTTGGAGAAGTAATTTTATTGCTGAATTCTTAGCGCTGTGAAAAGTGAGGATAAGGTTAAATAAACTTCATGTTTCAGAAATACTTTGTTCTATGTTTAAATGAAATTAGAGAAAGGGAAAACAACTGATGCTTTTTTTTTTTAAAATCAGGGATCGAACTCAGGACCTTGGGCTTATAAGGCAGGCATGAGAACTGCTGAGCTAAATCTCCAGCCCTCTTTCATTTTAATGAAACCCTCCATGTACTAATATGGTTTCAGTTCAAAGAACACCATTATACACTGTTGGTGTAAAAAGCCATTGTATGTTGTTTACGTGAACACAACAGATTATTTTGTAAATGCATGTTATACCTTACCACAGCACTAGACAGGATTCGTCTGATAATTTTTTACTAGATGCTTACAATAGAAATAAAATTTATCATTTAACTTCTATAGAAACAAGCAGAAATACATGACTTGAAAACCATTCTCAGACTATAGGAAAGACTTTCCCACTGACCTCCACGGACCCTACGTGCATGGCAACCATCTCTAGCAGACGCTGCAAGTTATTTCCCACCTTCCTTCTCTCTTCAGTTGTGGTCTGTACAACTAGTTGGTACCTGTGGAATAAACACTCTTTTTAAGTAGTCTAGAAAATAAATTAATATATCATTTGTCTTATTTCCATATTCAATAAAAACAGGCTGTGATTGGTCTACCTACTGCTTAGAATACATCAAATTCACAGAGGGTCAGTTTTCAATCACTAACATAGAAATAACATTTTCAAAGATGCTTTGGAAACCACCAGACTAAACAGCACCAAAACCTCATGTTTTAGTATAGAATGTGATATATAAACTTTTTTTTTTTTTTTTTTGCAGTGCTGGGGAGTGAGGCGGGGTCTCTAGCACTCCCAGGAAAAGCTACTGGGTGGGCTACATCCCCCAACCCTAGTGGTCTTATTCGAGGGGACACAAGAAAAAATTCTGAGT
Organism: Thryonomys swinderianus; assembly: GCA_004025085.1. Taxonomy (NCBI): domain Eukaryota; kingdom Metazoa; phylum Chordata; class Mammalia; order Rodentia; family Thryonomyidae; genus Thryonomys; species Thryonomys swinderianus. The sequence continues at coordinate 10,541 of PVIC010027237.1, forward strand.
AAGGTGAATAGAATTCTTACCTTTATTCAAATCCAAAACAAAATGGAGATCAAATAAACCTTCACTGAATTTTTTTTTTTTTTTTTTTGCTTTTTGAGACATGGTCTCGCGTTGTAGTTCAGGCTGGCCCTGAGCTCACTATGGTGCCCAGGCAAGCTGCCGCGAACTCAGCAATCCTCCTGTCTCTGCCTCCCGAGTGCTGGGATTACAGGCGTGAGCCACCACGCCCGGCATTGTGGTATGGTGTTGATTGTTGGTGGGTGTGTCTCCACGCCCAGCATTATATGTGGTTACCGGGGATTGAACTCAGGTCCTTGCGCTTGCAAGGCAGGCGCCGGAACCACTGAGCTAACCCTCCGTCTCCGGATGTTACTATTTTCTATGTAAATTGTAAAAATCAAGTGGCGGTATGAGCACAATGCAGTAATGTGACCACAGTGCAAATTTCATGATGCCAATTTCTTCCTTGGCAAATGCAGGAAACAGCACTCAGCTAAATGAATCCAGATATGAAGGAGCGTGGGAACACATATGAGCACACACCTCACGTCTGTGCGGTGCCTCCATTCTCGGCACCTGCAACCAGCCACTTGTGCCCACATCCGGGCTTAGACTTTTCCATCCCATTCTACAAAATCCTCCTTCCACCTCTGCATGAAAACTCACGGTCCAACTCTCAGGAACCCCCTTACAAGGCCTTTTCTTTTTCAGTTTTTTTTTTTTTTTTTGAGACAAGGTCTCACTTGGTATAGTTCAGGCTGGCCCTGAGCTCACTATGTAGCCCAGGCAAGCCTCCGACTCAGCAATCCTTCTGCCTCTGCCTGCTGCCTCTGCCTCCAGAGTGCTGGGATTATAGGCATGAGCCACCACACCCGGCTTACAAGGCCTTTTCTTAAGGTGAATGGTGCCAATATTTACTACAGCATTCGTTTTTCTTAACTACTGGATGTGTGCACAGCTGAGCTAACATTTATGCTCTCGCCATTTGTTTACCTGCATCTGTGATGGAGGTAAAAGAGTGTGATACCCCAATACAGTTTCCCATGAGTCCTGTCATTTTTACTGCATTATTTTGCATAGTGTGGCAATTATTAGTAAAGCAAATGTTATGCTACAGTATAATCATATTTTGATATATAATGCTAAGAAATTATATCTAGGCAATATAATTAAAATATATGAGAAGCTTGGTGGGGTTTATTAAATTTTACTACAAGTGGGCCAGAGATTTAGCTCAGTGGTTCTGGCACCTGTCTCACAAGCACAAGGTCCTAAATTTAATCGCTGGTAACCACATACAATGCTGGCTGGGTGTGGCGACTCACGCCCACCAGCCATCAATACCACACACCACAGTGCCGGGTGTGGTGGCTCACACCTGTCACCCCAGCACTCGGGAGGCAGAGGCAGGAGGATTGCTGAGTTTGCGGCAGCTTACCTGGGCTACATAGTGAGCTCAGGGCCAGCCTGGACTACAAAGCGAGACCCTGTCTAAAAAAAAAAAAAAATTTACTACAAGTATCCAAAGTTATTAAAATTGATTTAAAAGCACATGCTGCCTCAGGGATTAAAAGCCGCTTCTGAATCAGAGGAAGAGGCACAGCCTCTCGGTGGGAGAAAGCAGTGGGGGAAGCACCTCAGGTTTCACACTGTTTGGCTGAGGTTGTAGTTGCTACTCTCTGCATCCAGACAGTCCAGAAGGGACGAAGGGAGACGGGAGCCCTGGTCAATCGGAAACTTTGCATCGTCAGTCTGGGAGTGAGTGCGCGACCGCGGTGAGGGAACTCACTCCCGCTGCACGGCGTCCAGCTCGTTCACGGCCTCGCTGAGGCCGTCGTTCACGGCGCTCTCCAGCAGGTGCTTGTGCTTCTCCAAGGACTCCAGCTCGCTGGCACATTTCTTGTCTTCTTCCTCAGCTTCCTAGCAGGAGAAAGTCACGGTCAGGGGGTCGCGAAGCTCACATTTTACACACTTGAGGAGGATCTGAGAAAATGTATGGGGAGCTTTTAAAAAATCAGGTTGTAGGGCCAGAGGATTAGCTCAGTGGTTCCGGCGCCTGCCGCGCAAGCGCAAGGTCCTGAGTTCGATCCCCGGTAACCACATATAATGCTGGGCGTGGAGACACGCCCACCAACAATCGACACCACATACCACAATGCCGGACGTGGTGGCTCACGCCTGTAATCCCAGCACTCGGGAGGCAGAGACAAGAGGATTAATGAGTTCGCGGCGGCTTGCCTGGGCACCACAGTGAGCTCAGGGCCAGCCTGAACTACAACGCGAGACCCTGTCTCAAAAAGCAAAAAAAAAAAAAAAAAAAAAAAAATCAGGTTGTATCACTTGTATTCTCAGGCGTGCTGCTTCCCATGCTCCTCTGGGAATTCTGTGGCACAAACAGAAATGTGGCCCCACCAAGGCGCAGGGTGGCATTCCACGAGGCAATATTTTTAAGTCTGACTTTGAGGAAATTTTGATAATTTTTTTCATGGTAATGGATTAATCTAAGCCATTATTTCACAGAGGCATTGACTATGGACAGGCAAAGCAAACTTAATTCATCAATTTCTAGGTTTGTGAAGATAAGTTTGTGTGAGAATCATGAACTCATGTAACTACTTCAGAAAATAAATTTGAGCCTTTCCAGGAGGATATGCTATCACTTCAAGTGATACCAAATGTCTCACACTTCACATGCGGATCATACAAACAGTGAACAAAATGTGTTAGTCCTAAATAAACAGAGGTCAAGAAAAAGTTTTCAATTCTTTTATTTTTTAATTTAATTTAAATTTTTTTTTGAGACAGGGTCTTGCTTTGTAGTTCAGGCTGGCCCTGAGCTCACTAGATAGCCCAGGCAAGCCTCAAACTCAGCAATCCTCCTGCCTCTGCCTCCCGAGTGCTGGGATTACAGGCGTGAGCCACCACGCCCGGCACTGTGCTATGTGGTATTGATGGCTGGTGGGCGTGAGTCTCCACGCCCAGCATTGTATGTGGCTTCCGGGGATCGAACTCAGGACCTTGCGCTTGTGAGGCAGGCACCGGAACCACTGAGCTAACCCTCTGGCCCTTCAATTCTTTTATTTAATTGGTACAACTAAGTAAAAAATAATGATGCAGTTACAATTTTCAATTAAATTACCGAAGTAGCAATGAATCAAGTCACCTGAATACTTTGCTAAGTAAAACGCTGGGTAGAGAGTGCAGCAGAGTAGTGGAGAATCAGTCCTACTTTTTCCCCCCTGCTAGGGTTCATGCCAGTGCTCTCTGAGATCTGGGCAGGCTGGTCAGTTGTGACTCCAGGTCAGTGATTACCTACAGAAAAGCCCTTGCTGGGGCTCAAGCTTTAGGAGTGTGCAATACTGAATTTCTACCAAAGGTAGAATATATGTCTGAAAGACGGTCTTCCCAGGGCGTGAGTCACATACCAGTATCAAGCACAAAATATGAGATAAGGAACAAAAAAAGCTTTCTGTGGTGAAATAGCCCTAATCCAGGAAGAGGAGAAAGTATGGTAATTCCTCACAATGAATCTTGGAATAGAAGATGAAGCTGAAAGACTAGTATTGAGGTACAGAGCATTGCTTAGACTCTCCATTTGCTGTCAGCACATGTGATCCACCCATCGCGAGGGCACTGGCTGAGCGCACGGACGCGCCCAGCTCTCCTCACCTTGACCTTCTGTTGGTACAGATCATCCAGCCTCTGCACTTCCTCCTTCAGCGTTCTCACGCTTCTCCGGCTTTCTGTTATCATTGTATTCAGCTGAGGGGAAAAACTTCAGGTGAGAAATCACAAATTTTAACAAGTTCTTGAATATTTATGTTTCCGATCAACTGAACCATGTTATTTCCTCTGCTTCTTTCAGGGTCTCTGTCTAACATATCATCTGTCTAAACATTTTATTATGCCTTAAAGGGGGATTAGTTTCAAAGAAACATTAAAGTAAGGATACAGACATTTGTTTTTACTCTGGCATCTGTGGTAGTGCTTTATAAGCTCTCCTATTTTATACACATGCTATTACCGATTTATTCCTAAGTATGGCACATCTTTCTTTTCTAGCTTCATTAGACCTTATGTACATCAGCTTTTAAAATTTTGGGACAGGGTCTCCCTCTGTGGCCTAGGCTGGCCTTGAAGTTGTGATCCTGGTGTTTCAAGCTTTCCAGAGCACTAGGATTACAGGTGTGAGCCACAAGCCGGGCTTCTCACTGCTGATCTAAGTACTTAGTTCTGAGGTGAAATACTGCAGGCTGCGGTCTAAGGCGGCGCGGTCCCTGTGGAGCAATGTGCTGAACACACTCCAGCGCACCCTGACCATAAGGAGCTTCTGGATTTCTCTTTCTTCGGCTTCACAAATGGACTGCTGAGCCGTCTCCATCCTCCAAGCTCTTTCCTCGATTGTTGCCATGAACCTTGGCTTGACTCCTGACTGTGCACAGCTATCATTTGGTCTCTTAATTGCCTGTTTGTAATGCACACACCTCTCATCTATTCTTGGAAATGCCAAGATGCAGCACTGTCATACATGGGCGACTACTATGGCTTCTTAGCACCCGTCAGTGGGCCCCACAGCCTACAGAATCAATTCCCCCAGGGATAAGGACAGTTAAGTTCTTTCTGGTCAAGACCACACTGTGCTCCTGGCACCCTGTGCACCCACGTGTGCATGCCAGCTCCTACCTGTTAGTCACGACTCAGGTGGTTCTCACTTCCTGCAGAGGAAACCAGGCCTACTGTAGGGGTAACCTGAGAATCCACAGCTGCTCTATTTTCACTATGAAATGTTATGATAGAACAAGTTGTTCTTCACGCCCACTGCCCCAACTGGGGTGGAGTCCACAGGGCGTGCACCGATCAGGATGTCAGTCAAGCACTGCTGGGAACGCAGGCACTCGGAAATGTGTCTGCTGAGTCAACTTCATATTTCACTTTATCATTTTTGTCTATATAAGGATGACTGATTTGATTTTCTTTCTCTTTCTTTCTTTTGAGACAGGGTCTCGCTTTGTAGTTCAGACTAGCATTGAGCTAAGGAGTCTAGGCAAGCCTCACACAGCAATCCTCCTGCCTCTGCCTCCTGTGTGTTGGGATTACAGGCGTGAGCCACCATGCCCGGCACTGTGGTGTGTGGTTGGTTACCGGGGATTGAACTTGGAACCTTGCACTTGTGAGGCAGATGCCAGACCAAAGAGCTAAGTCCCCGGCCCCCACAAATTATTTTTAAGTCTAAGAAATCTTTAAGAGTCCATTTCAATACTTACTTGTTCTAAAGTATCCTCCAAACCCATTTTCTTATTTAGAGCTTTATTAGTTTCCTCTTCATTCTCATTGAGAAGTTCCTTCAGAGGTACCTGCATAATACAGAAGAATGTGAGGGACATGGCTGTGTAATTATAGCATTTCTCATGAGATACCCATGCAGACAGCTGCAGTGAGTCACTTTTAGAGAAAAAAAGCTATGACATTTTATACCTTTTTTCTTTTTTTTTTGAGACAGGGTCTCGCTTTGTAGTTCAGGCTGGCCCTGAGCTCACAATGCAGCCCAGGCAAGCCTCAGACTCACAGCAATCCTCCTGCCTCTGCCTCCTGAGTGCTGGGATGACAGGCGTGAGCCATCATGCCTGGCACTGTGGTGTGTGGTACTGACTGCTGGTGGGTGTGAGTCACCCCCTCCGGCACTGTGGTGTTTGGTTACCAGGGATCAAACTTGGGATCTTGTGCTTGCAAGGCAGGTGCCGGAACCACTGAGCTGCATCTCCCACCCTCTAACTCCCTTCTTGGACGCACTAGTAGAAATCTGATGGCGTCTTCATTTGTGGCTCCGAGCTGAGGGCTGACATTTCACATTCAGCTTGGTAACAACTTGTCACAAGCCAGCCCTGACTTTTGGAGTTATCCTCCTGAAGACCCCCCGTCTAGAGAGGGGACCACCGCTCTTCGGTGGGACACTGTCTCAGCACCACCAGCAAGGCCAGATGGCCTGACGCACTGCCAACCCCAGTTCTGGGGAGTGAGGTCCTACAGGTCTCTGGGCTTTAGGGAGTTAGGGCTATGTTCATGGCAGAGGAGGAGGGGACATAAAAATGAACTGGGAGTTTTCCACACCGCCAGGCATCTTGCCAAGGTGGCTCCGGCTCTGGAGGGGGGTTAGCAGACAGCCTTGTAGATCGTCTTGGAGGCCGGGGTCTCTCCTCCTGCAGCCCCTCCGGCCTTTCCCTTGGGCACGGCAGCTGCGGTGCTGGATGCTGGGTTAAGTGATGCTCTGCTTTGGAGGGTCTCTTCTTCCACTGCTGTTTTTACTATGACGACCTTCTGTTCTCCTGATTCTTCTCTCTCTCTTTCCTTCCTTCCTTCCTTTTTTTTTTTTTTGGCGGTACCAGGAATCAAACTTGGGCTCTTGTGCTTCTAAGGTAGTGTGGTACCACCTGAGCTGTATTGCCCACCTTCCTTTCTTTTTATTGTGGTGCTAGGGAGTGAACTCAGGCCTTGTGCAGATTAAGCATATGCTTTACCCTTGAACTATATCCTTTTTATTTGGGACAGGACTAAGTTGTCCAAGCTGGCCCTAAACTTGTGATTCTCCTGTCTCAGCTTCCTGAGCAGATGGGATTAAAGGTATGTGCCACCACATTGGACTCTTGACTTCAACACTGTACTTTGTTGCTTTTTTATTGTGTTGAAATCCACATTTAAAAAGTTTAGAAGAAATCCCACTTAATATCAAACATTTTAAAGCATGCAATTTAGTGGTATTTAGTGTACTGTTTTATGAATAAGATCTGCAATTCCATAAGTTCACTACTCCCAAAAGGAACTGGCGTATCTCATTATGTGTTACACCTTTTGAAGTGGACTTTTAATTTTGAACACTTTCTGCTTTTCTTTTTCAGTGCTGAGGGAAGAATGTGGGCCTTGCATGTCGGCACGTGCTCTACTACTCAGGGGCAGCCCTGGCCCCACCTGCTCTTTTCTGAAAGACACAATGGCTCTTTATATCCCTTTAAGAGTTTCTCCCCTCTTCTGTAATACTTGGAGCTGTGCTTTACTGATTCTCTACCATTTCCAGAGACAAAAGTAAAATTTCTTTTCTGAGCATATCATTTCTTTTTGTACTAGGTAATCTTTTATATGTGATTTGATCCAGGTAATTACTTTCTTGCTGGAGCCATGTTGAATTGTTCAAAGTAGTATTGAGAAAACTGCCTGTCTGTCACCTGTCCACTGACAGAAATGGATATATCTATCTGGCTACCCAGAAGCAACGGGTGTGAGAAACAATTCAGTAAGCAACCAAAGGCTTCCAGGAAGTACTTTTCCCATTGAAAACGAGTCTAAGGACGGAGTGCGGCTGGCTCAGCGATAGCACACCTGCCAAGCATGTGCGAGGTGCCGGGTTCCATCCCCAGCATTACCCCACGGCCACCCAACACACAAACAAGACTCAGGCAACTAAGCCTAGCTTGGTTCACCCGGTGTAGGAGCAGTTTTACCCGGGTACTTTATGACAAGCACATAATAAATATCTGCTGAATAAGAGACTTTCTTCTCGAGGGAAGAAATGTACAGCTTTTGGCTTTCATCAACATTCTTCTATTAACACAAAATAAACATTTGGAAAGTCGTCAAGGGAGGCACAAACATAGTGAAATCTGTTAATAACAGAGAAACTGCGATAGAACATTCAAACAAGTTCTTCTCAGTTGCCTTCGGTCATATCTGAAAATGTGGCGCAGCTATCCCCTGGCTGGCTGCTGGTGTTCTGCAATGGTCTGCGACACTGTATGGCTTCCTGAGTGTCCTGGTGCCTGGACTCCTTCCAAGAACCCACAGCCTTTCACCTCTCAAGAGTCCATCTGAGGCCCCGTCTCTGCGGAGCCTTTCTTGCTATGTGGGAGCCACTGGCCTGGTTACGAGACTTCTTGAGGATTTCTGACAATGCACATACTCAGCAGTTATTTACTATGTATACATGCTTTTCTCCCATGAGGGACTAGAAGCATCTTGACAGAAAAGGTTAGTAATATCTGTATATTTTTGGTATCTGTTTTACAAATAATCCAATTTCTTGTTGGATGTTTGGAGAAGTAAAGTTAGCAGAGATGAAGAAATGATTCATAACTTGAAGAGTTAGTAAATTTGAAGAGTTAAAGTCAAGGTGCCTACTAGCAAGAGATGACGAAAAGTTTCAGTATTTTATTCTGTGTAGTAGTCCTGGGTTATGGACGTAGTCAGTTTATGCTCTGTCAGACCCAAATCAGATAATTACTTACATAAACTTGCGCTCGGTATTTGACAAGGCAGTTGGCACCAGCTTCAGGATTAAACTTGATTTCAAAATCGTAACCTTTGGAATTCTCAGCACCTTTTGGGATAAGTTTCAATTTTCTAGCCAATTTGTGGTATTCTGCTAGTTGTGTTTCAATCTGTAACAAGAGAATACAAAAAGAAATGTTAAAAATAAAGCAGCCATATTCCATATGGCTTTCAACTGGCATTTCAGTAATTTTATACAAAATGTTATCCCCATTTTTAGTAATTGAGTAGTTTGTAAAGGGTGGCAATTTAAAAATATATAAAAAATGAAAGGTTCTAGTCACACTAACTTTATACATTAAAAGCTACAACTGGTTAGTAAACAGTATATGACTGTTCTTGAGTTTATCTGACAGCTTTTAAAAAAATTTTTTGAGACGGTCTGACTCAGTTTAAATGAGTTTATATTCAGTTATTAATATTAACTAAAATTTACTTTTTCAAATGCCAGAGAGAAATGTTATGATGCAAAAACAAATTTGGGTTTTGTCAAGTTAAAAGATGATATACCTAAAATGAGAGAAATAATCATAAATTAAGTTTTTATTTATATTAAATAAATGAAATACAATCATGCATATTTCAAAACATTAATATACTCTTAAGAATTTTTTTTTTTTGGAGACAGGGTCTTGCTTTATATTTTAAGGTGGTCCTGAGCTCAATATTTAGCCCAGGCAAGCCTCAAACTCAGCAATCCTTCTGCCTCTGCCTCCTGAGTGCTGGGACTGTGAGGCATGAGCCACCATGCCCGGCAGCAAAAGTGGGGGGCTTCAACCCCAACTCCTGCAGGGGCAGTGCCCGCTGAGAGCAAGGGGGGACACCCCAGAGGCGGCTATGTGGTTTTGCTCTTCCCCTTCTTCCCATCAGGCCCGGGGTTCAGTCTCTGTCCATGTTACTGCCCTCCCCCCTTGCTTTCTTTGTATTTTTTTGTACAGTTATTTTTAGCCTCTTGCACTCCCAGGACTGTCTCAGGAAAACTTGTTTCAGTAATTATTACCCCAGAACTTTATCTGTGGCATGAATTTTTTTGTCTTTGTTAGTTGATGAAGATAATTTGAGAATAAGGACTTACTAAAATAATATAATATAATAGAAATATGGACAATTAAAATATTTTTTCTTTTTGTGGTAGCAGGGATCAAACTTTTGACCTTGGAGCCAGTGGGGAGCCTTAGGATGAGACAGTTGGAGTCAACTGTAAGGACAGGCCTACCAAGGCGTTTAATCCTGTGGCATTTGTCCCAGTTCGTGTACTCAAGGAGCTTGCTCTGCCTGGCCCTCGTTCTGGCACGGCAGGGTCACTCACAGTTATGAACATCAGGCTGCATCGGTGGGCAGGGAGCCCGTGGACACTCAGCCAATCTTCTGTAGGTATCTTAATTAAAGGCCTCTGGCTGTGGTCTGTGTCCACTTGATATCAAGTGGTCCACCAGGCAGCACCTCAGCTGGCGCAAGAAGGGCTGGGGGAACCGCTTGGGGGAACCACAGTGGGGCTCTGGGCAAAGGAAGATACCTCTTCATCTGTGAGCGCTACCTCTAAGATTTTTAACTTTTTACAAGCTGGTACTTGGCAGGCATCAGATCTCCTCAGTAGAGGCTGTGTTTTCAGTTCCATTAATTATCAGCCTCAGCAGGCTGTCTAGGGTCCCTCTATAATTTGCCCATCCCCACCCCAACATCTAGCTTTTGATATCCAACCAAATTAGCTTCCCGAGAGGGGAGCAGCTCCTGTGGTTTCCTTAGGGTTGGCTGTAACAGTTTCTCCGGTGAACCGGAGGCCTCCTGATATTTTCTGTGGGTCCCAAGAATAGTGGTTCGGTCCTGAGGGCCAGGAGCACTCGCAGGTGACCCTCCCGGTGAGCTGCAGGAGTAGGGATTAAGCCTCACATTCACTGCCACTAGGATCCGTGTGTGTGTGTGTGTGTGTGTGTTAGAGCTCTGGACAAGAAAATTCCCTGAGAGTAAACTTGGTCCAGGAACCATCTTCCCAGTTCTCCCGCATTTCCTCCAATGGGCCACTAGGGAGACCGTCCCAGGCTCCTCTCTGGGTTTCCCGAGGCTTAGACTGTTTGTGTCCCATTCTCAAGGGGTCCGTGTGTCTGAGTCTTGTGCCCCCAAGCCCCTCATGGAGGCTCTCACGCACCCGTCCCTCCTCCTTAGTGCAGGATTTTCACGGACGCCCGAGACCTGCCACACGCTCGACCTGTTCCAGAGAAAGTCACTCCTCCCTCACGGTGGGGCCTGAGCTGCGGTTTGTCTTTTATCTCCCAGTGTCCACTTTGCTGTCTTTAGAACAGTCTTGGGTGCCCTAAGGCTTCCACAAAGAGAAAGACTGTCCAGGCGGAGTGGGCATCCAAGATGGGGCGAGATGCGTCTCCCTCTCCACCCGGGCCCATCTGTACAGGCACGGACTATCCTGAGGAGAAATGAATTTACTGCCCAGACCCCTCCCCGCCCATTGTGGCGCTGAGTGAGGGTCTAATCTACACTCTTGCAAAGGCAGTGCCCACACAGCAGGTGGGCACGCCCATGTGGAGGAGCTGTGTTATATTCTTAACTCAGGGATGTACCAGTGCCACCTGAGGGGCTGGGATGATGGATGCCGGGTTTCTTACTGTCGCCATACCCAGCAGGTCAGAGGCACAGAGAGCGTTACATCCCTGTCTGAGAAGCGCCGGGTAAGGGAGGGACTCACGTCCTCTTCCAGAGTGCGTGCATGGGTTTATGGGAGTCACCTCCCGGCTTAGACTTTCTTACTCTGCTCCGCTGTGACCAGAGTCTAGGTGGGAGAAACTGGGTGTCACTGAATAAACATCAAGGAGGACTGTGTTTCTGTCCTGCTCCGCATCAGTGCTGGAATATGTCCCCTCTTTGGTCGGTTTATTCTCCTCCAAATTTCTGACTGGACACATGTTCCCAAGGGTCAGCGCTGCCAGGGTGCCGCTCTGCAAGCGGCCCGACTCACCGCCTCCTTGGCTCTGGCGTACTTCAGCTCCTCATTCCACAGCTGCTGCTGTTCGGCCTCTAGGTCCTTGGTTAGCTTGTTGATGGTTTGCTGTAAGTCATTTTTTTCATGATTTATCCTCTCAATGTCAGCGACTGAGTATTTCTGGTTATCGACAATGTTCTGTAGCCGAGCGTTCTCCTGTTTAATTGCTTCACATTCGGACTCTGCATTGGAGAAAACCCAAATTTTATTTTCCCCAAAGGAACTGATATTACTAGTTAATAGAAGTGATGTCTAAATATACAAGTTATACACATACTCATCTTATTTCTCCTTTTGGATAATTCTTTTTTTTGCTTTTTGGAGACAGGGTCTCGCTTTGTAGTTCAGGCTGGCCCTGAGCTCACTATCGTGCCCAGGCAAACCACCGCGAACTCAGCAATCCTCCTGTCCCTGCCTCCCGAGTGCTGGGATGACAGGCGTGAGCCACCACGCCCGGCATTGTGGTATGCGGTGTTGATTGCTGGTGGGCGTGAGTCTCCACGCCTAGCATTGTATGTGGTTTCCGGGGATTGAACTCAGGACCTTGCACTTGCGAGGCAGGCGCCGGAACCACTGAGCTAACCCTCCGGCCCACCTTTTGGATAATTCTGGTTCATTCCATTTTGCTAATAACATTCTTTTTTTTTTTTTTTTTTTTTTGAGACAGGGTCTTGCTGTGTAATTCAGATTGGCCCTGAGCTTACTTTGGAGCTCAGGCAAGCCTCAAACTCACAGCAATCCTCTGGCCTGCCTCCCAAGTACAGGGATTATAGGCTTGAGCCACCCAACCTGGCACTTGTGGTATGTGGTACTGATTGCTGATGGGTGTGAGTCGCCACACCCGGAATTGTATGTGGTTACCTGGGATCCAACCAGGGACCTTGTGCTTACTAGGCAGGCACCAGAACCACTGAGCTAAATCTCCAGCCCTCTAAAAACATTCTTAGAGATAACATAAAGTTTTATGTTAGCATCTTATTTCCCTACTGGCTTACTACACTTTCATGAAGTACAATATGGAAAAAATAATGGTTACACTTAAGAATCCTTACACTTCCAGGCCGGAGGGTTAGCTCAGTTGTTCCGGTGCCTGCCTCGCAAGCGCAAGGTCCTGAGTTCGATCCCCGGAAACCACATACAATGCTGGGCGTTGAGACTCATGCCCACCAGCCATCAGTACCACATACCACAGTGCTGGGCGTGCTGGCTCATGCCTGTAATCCCAGCACTCGGGAGGCAGAGACAGGAGGATTGCTGAGTTTGAAGCTTGCCTGGGTTATATAGTGAGCTCAGAGCCAGCCTGAACTACAAAGTGAGACCCTGTCTCAAAAAAAAAAGAATCCTTACACTTCCAAAAGGTAGTCTATCTCTGTTGATGTTCATTTGTAGGCTTATAGTAATCCTTCTTACACAATTCTTGGAACAACTTACAAATATCAAATGATTTCTATTAAAATAAACTGTTTTCTGCTTTTGTTTTATGGATGGGGACACTGGTTAGGTTCTTGCTTTGTTATCTACCAAGAATGTTTTCAGGCTTTTGGTGACTCGTGGCTTCACAGAATATCCAAGTACTTTTCGCAGTAGGCAGAGATAAAGGGATGGGGATGGCCGACTGGACAGAGCCACTGAGTGCTGCAAGGACCCACATCTTGGCTTTGTTACAATAACTGCTCCAAAGTTCAGCTTGAAATTAGTGTTTGGTTTAAGTAAAAATTTATGCATTTTGCATATATGTATTTTTTTACTTAAAAATTTAAGTACAAATTATTTTACTGTAAGTAAATGAAGATAAGAACCCAAGACATATATCTATGGCGTTTAATTATGTCTTATTCACTCTTGGCCACAAATGGCTTTAAACAGTGAAGAAAGTTAAAATATTAAAAGAATTAAAGCATCCTAAATTAACTGTGGTAAAATTAATCCTCCCAAACGAAGTCACTCTGGAATGACAAACACTAGCAGAAACATTACTTTCTCTCCACTCAGTTTTACAACCACTATGGCGGGGGGGGGGGGGGAACTTGCCTAAGGGTAAGTAGAAAGTATGTCAATTTTTTTGATTTTATACTAATGCGGAAGATAAAGTCTGAATTTTTTTTTTTTTTTTTTTTTTTTGAGGCAGGGTCTCGCTTTGTAGTTCA
>PVIC010027238.1:0-23997 GCA_004025085.1 Thryonomys swinderianus
TCTTCTTCTTCTTCTTCTTCTTCTTCTTCTTCTTCTTCTTCTTCCTCTTCCTCTTCCTCTTCCTCTTCCTCTTCCTCTTCCTCGTCTTTTGAGACAGGGTCTCACTTTGTAGTTCAGGCTGGCCCTGAGCTCATTATGTAGCTCAAGCAAGCCTCAAACTCAGCAATCCTCCTGCTTCTGCCTCCTGAGTGATTGGATTTCAGGCTTGAGTCACCAAGCCTGTCATTTATGGTATGTGGTATTTATTGCTGGTGGGCGTGTCACCATGCCCTGTATTGTTGTATGTGGTTCCCGGGGATTGAACCAGGGACCTTGAGTTTGCTAGGCAGGTGCTGGAACCACTGAGCTGAAGTTCTGGCCCGGAAGAATGAATTTCTTCATGCTTATCCACTGAGTTTCCTTGAGGAAGTATAGTTATTTCCTTCCATTTGTTTCTGAGCAATAGAACAGGAAAAAGATGATGAAGAGCAGCACAGTTATCTTCTAGTTGTCTTCAAGGTCCAAATATTTTGGAAAAAGTCTCTCAGGTACCAGTTTTCAATTTGGTGTGAACAGAAGTTCTTTGTGAGAGGGGCCTGGTAGGTAACAAAGTAGTGTGTGGTGGGTCAGATAAATATGGACAGCATTACGAAAGTCTAACAAAGAGGTAAAAGGATGGGATTAATGTGCCTGATGCTTGTCTTGGTTCTTTACGCGTTCTGTGCAAATGCTGATAATTTTGGCTTTCTCCTCACCTTAGCTACATTTTCTGACTCCATAGTTCATAATAAGAAACTGAAAGTAGCAGTCAGCTTTTATCGAGGGAAAAATTCAAACACGTCTTGTTTGTAAGAGCACTAATAAACCTTCTGTTACCTTACAAAAACTGATTCAACTGTGTTTGACTGGAGCAATGTGTAAAATCACATTGCTTTTACTATTGGATCACAAATCACACTCTGAAGGGTGGTTCAGTGCTCTCTTGAAGAACAAATACCTTGCATGGACATGTGGTGAGTTACTTGAGGAAGTAGAGTTTCAATTGCAGATTTTCTGAAAATAAATTGTGCTCACAAAAAATGATATTAGAAGTTAAAATGCTGAAGCTTTTGAATTAGGAGCTGGCAAAAAAATGGAGCAGAGTTCTCAGAGGACTGCTGGGAAAGGACTTGCAATACAAAACAACATATGGCTGCGTCCCCTGAGTATTGATTGTACTTGAGCCTGGGAAAAAGGCACGTTTGCAGTGTGGAAGAGACTCAGAAATGAACTTGAATTTTGGAAGGCAACACCATGAGGTATCCCAGCAGGAAATTAACTTGGATAGGAACAGAAAACATGTTATGAGATGGAGAGGACAGTAGTGAAGATGAAGCTGCTGAAATGACCTTGTGCTTAAGGGAGTGGGGGAGCACTCCCCCTTGTTTGATTCAACAATCAGCAGTTAAAATGCAACCCTAAAAAAAAATCATGCCTCACGCTTTGCATTGAAGAGGAAGCAGGAGGCAGAATCATGTTCTTCTCCCCAAAATGACTCTTATTGTCATCTTAAAATACTTACAATGTGATTTTCTGAGAAAAAAAAATCACATTGGAAAGACAGATGTACACCCTTGTTCATAGCAGCTCGGTTCATGATAGCTCAATCTTGGAAATAACCCAAATGCCCATCAACTGGAGACTGGATAAAGAAGATGTGGGGTTTTTAAAAAAATAAAATGGAGTATTATTCTGCCATAAAGAATGACAAGATTGATTTATTTATGTGCAAATGTAGACACCTGGAGTATATACTAATAAGTGAAATAAACAGATCACAGATAGGCAAATTACCAGGTCTTCTCTTTGACATGAAAACCTGTAGATGCAAATGAGCTCTAGAATGTATGACAGCTTTTATAGAGCGGGAAATTTCCATAGGAAATTTGGTGTGGGTTTGTAATGAAGGGAAGGAATAAATATGATTCAGAAAGAAAATAAAAGAGTATGTATAAAGGGGGTGGGGAGGTGCGGGTGGGTAGGGATATGGGTAAAAATGAGAATTAACTTGTCATATACAGGTACAAATTCCCCAATGTTATATGTGATTGTGAGATGTATATAAATTGTACCAATAAAGAATTCAATTAAAAAAATACTTACAGCTACCATTACCAATGGAGAGATAAGTGACTTGGTTATACTCACTTTCATAAAGTGAATAGTGAATTTAAAGGGGAGTCATTGATAAGATTTTATGACATGCCAAATTCATCAGGACACACGAGCATCTATCTTCTGTGAAAGATTCTATGCTATGGGGGAGATAGACTTTTTTGTTGTTGTCTTGGCAATATCAGTTTCCTTTTCCCCACTTTGTCAAAGAGCACAGATGTCTCTTTGGGAAACTACTATTCTGTGATTGCGCGGCAGCTCTGGAGTTTTAACGTAACTGACTCCACTTCCAGCTGCTTGTCGCTTGCAGGCCATCTCATCTTGCACAGTGCAAGGACCGCTGGAGGAAGCCCCGGTGTAAACTCATCAGTGCATGGCATTACGCTGACCACAGGAGTGGATCACTAAGAAGCTAAGGATGTTTGTCTTGAGCTATGGCTTAGCTGCCACCTTGAAGACCAAGCCAGTATGAGAAAGAAAACTGTACGATCAAATGAGAGCCACTGCTGGGCTCCCTTTGTGGACTTTCCAATTAGAGAGCAGAATACATTCCCTTCATTTTTTGATAGTTTGTGTGGTTATTTATTGGTTTAGGAGGATGAAAGAAAGTATAAAGATCGTTTCTTTGTCTCTGTAGTAACAAAAGAACTATTGATCTTGGTTCTCTGTTCTTTAATAATATAATGATTAGGTTTCCTTCCTCACTCCTATCTAATAGTATAAAGTCTTTGTGTGTGTGTGTGTGTGTGTGTGTGTGTGTGTGTGTAGCTATTACACTGTGGATAATCTGACATTCAGATTTAGGGTTTATGTGGGGAAAACAAGATGGCACCCACTGGCTTAGAGCAAGAAGGAAGTCTTAGAACTGTGAGGGGGCATGATGACTACATTTCCTCATTCTTTTCCCAACCACATGCCTGCTTCAAGGCTCTCCCGGGATGTCAAGACCTCATATTATGTACATGTTATAAAAGACTTGTGTTTGAGTGTAAAACTTCTCTACCCCCGTGATTCTGACTAGTATCAAGTTGTCAGAGTGATAGGCAGAGTTCTGGCTGGGGCTCTTGTGCTAAGGGAACAGAGGGCTCCCCAGGGGAGATCTTTCCTGGGAGTCCAAGACATGTGATTGATAGCAACAAAACCTTGATTTTCAGAGCAGAAAGATGATTCTGAACATAGCTCCATGTGGACGCATGTCTAGTTCTTGAGATGGGAAGCAGGTAATTATAAGAATTTAAAAAACTATAACCAAAGGATGCAGGGAGTGAGGAAGAGAGGAAATGAGAGAGTGGGAGAATAAAGTGTGTGGCTGGATGGAATAGAAATGATCTGCAGGGCTAGCTGGTGCGACTGTCCACATGACCTGGGATTCATCCTGTTCTTACTCATGTGGCCGTGTCCTGTGTGGCCAGGTCTCTGACACAGACAGGGTGATAGTGGCCATAAGAATGTGGATAGTGAGGTTTTAAAGAGAAAATGACCACAGTGATAAAAACATCACTAGTTAACATCAGAAAATATAGCTAGAAATAATCACCCAGGTAAAAGCCTGCAATTTCATATAAAATTTCTAGTTCTTCAAGCATCTACCAGGTATCAAAATTGCTCTCACCAGAAAAATATGAGATAAAAGTGTTTCATTGCCCTCCAGTGCAAAGTGATTCCAACATAATGTTTCTATAGAAGAACACCAACAGTACATTCTTTTTTTGAAAGCAATTCTGGTACTAAAGAAAAATATATCCTAAGGAAATTACCTCGATGTGATGGCTGCTTCCAGGCAAGTTGTCCCAGGCGACACAAACTCTCAAGGCTCACAGATTAAATTAATATGCTCCAATCTCATGGTTTATTGGATCAGTTGAAAACATATATCAAGGAACAGGGAAAAGAAATAGAGGAAAAGCACACAGGCTGGGTTGGAAGGATGATACTACTGAATGCTGTTTTATATATTTGTTTATCTATCCTCCTTTTTTGTTTTCCTCTCATTCTCCCATTCCCTTCCCTCTCTCTGCCATTTATACGCTCCCACATCACTTCATTCCTAATGATGAGAGGTTAGCAAGCTTTCCCATGAGAAAGACAAAGGGAAAAGGACAGGTGGCCATAGTAGCAGCTCACTGATTGGTTTCAAGAGAAGCCATGCTCTTTGTCTTCCGGGCAGACCATGTGTAAGTCCAGAATGGAGTTCCAGTGGCTGCTGGTCAAGAGAAGAAAAAAACTATTGGTTTGTATGTGGCTTGATTTATACTTAGTGATCTTGTTCTTCTTTTTCTCCTTTTGTAAGTAAATGCTCTTGAGTGTTTCATGGTTTTAAAGAAATCACACATTCTAATCATTTCATCTTTCACATCTTACTGATTTTTAGCTATGTATTTAACATATCTTGTGAATTCATCTCTTGTTTCATGGCTACTGGCTTTCTCACTATTTGTAGCATAGTTTAGGAGTTTTTATTCTTTCTGTCTTCTTATCTCTAATGGAAGAACTGGATATTTTCAATTGTAAATGCACATTATAGGATATGGATTTATTTTGTCTCAGTGATGAAGGAAATGATACAATAGACATGTACTCATTAAAATAATAATGTAGCATTAAAGTCAAGGTCACATATGAAGGCTACTAGTGATGATCTACATGGTAGACCTGGTCAAATAGTTACTAAAAATGCATTATGAAATCAGTGTATGAAACAGAATGGCCAAATTGTTCAGAGAAAGAAGAATATGGCCGGAGTGGGATCTCATGACATTCATGGAGAAGAGCCCTCATACAATGAAAACAGTGCACACACTTCTTTGAGTGTTGTTATAAACCAGGTGATGTACACATATTAGTCCAAATTTTCACAACCTTAAGGAAAGATGGATGTTACAAAGAGGAAGATGAGTGTTAAACTGCTTAATGAAATGTTCCAAGTCACTCAGCTAGGGAGCTGTTTAGGTCCAAGACTGGCTTTTTCTGCAACATCAACCTGCATAATATGGTGCACATGGAAGAGAGCGTGGTGATTAGAAAAGAAATTAAGGGTCTACAGAAATTTTCTCTCACGTGGAACTAATGAAAACCTTTGAAAAGTGAAAGTATGAAACCAGACACTTGGAAAAATTAAAACGAAGTAACCTTTGATTATCTATATTTAGCTAAGTTCAGAACAACCTAATTTCTGGACTCTGAAATGTTTATAACATATTTGAGGAGAGAGTTCAAAAGATCATCAGCCAGGTTTATAAAGACAAGGGTCTCCATTCAGAGATTAAATAAATGATCTGTTCTCTTACTCACTGTCCAAAGAGACTACTTTCAAGTTGATTTGGCATTATTTTTATGTATTTAAACACAAATTCTAACTACCTTTCATTCATAGATAGCAAGTTTGTCTCTACAGAGATCGGGTTCTTGGTATAATATCTGTCAAAAGGAATGACCTAACGTAGCACCTTACGATAAACATAATTATTTTAGGCAGCAACCTTTAGTGGCCCTATGTAATTTTGCCATGTATTCAGTTACCTTGGAAATACATTTTCAGGTAAATTATTTGAAATTTAACTATATTATTAGAAATGTGTTATTTCAAATTTTTAATGGCTGTGGTGGGAAACTGTTAACTTTTACTTTTGAAATTATCGGATAAAAGAATAATTCTTGAGCTTTGATTGCTTAATCATTTTCAGATGGAAGGAGCACCAGAACTTTATTCTGTGAAAACTAGATCTTATCCATGGGGACCCCGCACCCCATTTCTGTGCAAAGGTATGGTGGATCTTCATAAAGAGCCCGAGTCCTAGTTAAGGATCTTGATTTTAATATGATGACATCCTTTCTACTTTTTCAGCTGCTCATAAAACTTTGCCAGACGGGCTGGAGATTAACTCAGTGGTTCCGGCGTCTGCCTCACAAGCGTAAAATCCTGAGTTCAGTCCCCGGTAACCACATACAATGCTGGGCGTGGTGACTCTCGTCCACCAGCCATCAATACCACATACCACAGTGCCGGGCGTGGTGGCTCACGCCTGTAATCCCAGCACTCGGGAGGCAGAGACAGGAGGATTGCTGAGTTCGAGGCTTGCCTGGGCTACATAGTGAGCTCAGGGCCAGCCTGAACTACAAAGTGAGAACTTGTCTCAAAAACAAAACAACAACAACAAAAAACTTTGCCAGACTATTCTTGACAAGAAATAGAACCTCAAACTCCTGATGATGATGAGCTCTCGGAGGAATGCCCAAGAACACAAGCCCATAGATTCTCTTGGTGTTAAGAATCAATACCACATGGTACTGACCCTCATGGATCATATTCTCTTAACTAATCTTCAAAACTCTGCTTTTGCAGAGCAATGGGATGGTCACTATTGAACTTTAACTTAACCCTCTTTTCTGTCTTGTGCAACTCAGTTTTCTACTGTGGTTTTGGTGGATACTCTGCTCTTGCAGAGCCATGGGATGGTCACTATTGAACTTTTACTTAACCCTCTTTTCTGTCTTGTGCAACTCAGTTTTCTACTGTGGTTTTGGTGGATAACAGTGGAGGTGGCAAACACTAGAGTAGTTTTGCTTTGTGGTCTCTTGGTTTCAGTGGTCACTTGCTCACTGGCACATATCCCCCTCTGACTTGTAATTTACCAGGGGATGGGTTGGTGAAAACGGAGTGTTTAGGGAACAAATGTCTTACTTTCTGAATAACTTTTCAAATGCCTGTTCTCTGGGATGTTGCCTTGTTTCTGAACTATTTCATTCCACTGTTCTCCTGTGGCTTCGATCCAGTTCCTGTTGGTCCATATTGCCATCAGCTCTGCAGCATACTTTGGATTTAGAACAGAGTTCTGAGATCTTCTGCCTTCTCAGGCTTCTACTGACTTTTTGAGAATTCTCTAGTCTGTGGAACAGAATGGAAGCTCAGTGTTGTTTTAATTCATATTTCTTGGATGAGCAGTGATGTTGAACATTTTTTCATACATTTATGTGTTGTCCATATTTCTTCATCTGAGAAATGTCTACTCATTTCACATGCTTGTTTTTTGGACTGGCTCTTTAAATTGGGAGAGCCTTAGTTTTTGAGTTATTTATATATTCTAGATATTATTACTTTGTCTGAGGATCAACTGGTAAAATATTTTGTGGGCTGGAGATTTAGCTCAGTGGTTCCAGTGTCTGCCTACCAACCGCAAAGTCTCTGGTTCAATCTCCAGTAACCACATAGAACAACACTGGGTGTGATGATGCACACCTGCCAGCAATCAGTACCACATAACACAGTGCCAGGCAAGGTGGGTCAAGCCTGTAATTCCTCCACTTAGAAGACAGAGGCAGGAGGATTGCTGAGTTCCAGGCTGTGTGAGCTACATAATGAGGACAGAGCAAGCCTGAACTACAAAGCAAGACCCTGTCTCAAAAAATATATATATTTTTCCTATTCTGTGGTTTGTCTTTTCACTCTGCTGGTGGTTTACTTTGCTGTAATAAAAGCTTTTTAATAGAATGAGACCCAAATTGATTCTTTGTAATATTTCCCATGTGATTGGGGTTTTGTTTATAAAATCTTTGCTTATACCTATATCTTCAGGAGTTTTACCAATTTTATCTTTCAGTAGATTAAGTGTTTCTGTTTTAATCTTTAAATATTTGATCCATTTCAATTTTAGTTTAGTTTATGATGACAGAGATGGGTTTAGGATTAACCTTCAGCATGTGGAAAGCTAGTCTTCCCAGCATTATTTATTAAAGAGGCTATCTCTCTTCCAGTGAAGGTGTTTGGACCCTTTGTAAAAGATAAGGTAGGTGAATGTGCTTGGAGTTGTTTCTGCATCTTCTGTTCTGTTCCACTTATCCTCACTTCCATCTCATTCTAGGAAGAATGGCTATTACCAAGAAATTAACCCATAGCAAATGCTGGCAAGACAGTGAGAAAAAAGAAACCTTTACTTACTATTGGTGAGAGTGTATACCAATATAGAAATCAGTATGGAGAGTCCTATAAAATGTGGAACTAATATCTTCCCAAGAGTTAAAAGCATCACATCACAGTGATGTATGTACGCCCACGTTTTAGCCGCACAGTTTGTAATAGTCAAATCTTGGAAATAGCCTAGAAGGCCATAAGTGCATGAATGGGTAAATAAAATATGCTTTCTGTATACAGTGAAGTTTGTGAATATTCTGCCATAAGGAAAGATAAATTTCAGACATATTTAGGTAAATGGATGTCCTTGAGACCATACTTTCAAGAGAAATAAATCAGATGTATATGTTTTAAAAAATGCACTAATTCTTTTATATGAGAAATGAAAAGAGTAAACAAGAACTAAAAATTAATGATAGATTTTGCAAAATAGGAAGAAAATGTTCAAGTAGGAAGGGGAATAAGGGAGGTCAAGAGGGAAAGAAAAAAGGGAAAAAGAAAAAATGGAAAGAAAAAATGGAAACAAAGCTTTTGTAAATGGAGAGGGGAGAAGGAGAGCTTGAAGGATGGAGAGGGAAATGCGTACAGAAAAAGAATTAGGATGTATTATGTACAGGTACAAATTCCCTATGATGAATCTGATTAATATGTATGGCATGCACTAAAAAAATAAAGTTTAAAAAAGAAATCTCTAGTCTATCATTCTGACTTTCCAAGAGGTGAGATTGAACACTCATCTCAGGCCAGGGAAAGAGGAAGTATTAACTTTGAAGCTCCACTTGAGGTATTTAGGTCTAACAGTGTTTTAACATCAGTCTTAAATACTTGTCACACATGGAATGGCACTTCAATATTTACTTTAAACTGAGATCATCGAGGCCAGACCAGTGTAGGCTCAATTCCAGACTAAGGTAAACACTATTTTCATATCTTTCTAAATCTCAGATCAACATCTTTTGAAAGGACTTTATTTCAAATGATTCATTATAAATTTCTAGAGGGAGTATAATTTGTTACTGTTACTTTAATTGACATCTTGTTATTATCTTTAAACAACTGTTAATCAAATACAAACAAATATCACTGTACAAGGTGGAAGTTGACATCTTGTTATTATCTTAAAAAGTTGAACACTGGAATACCCTGCAACGCAGCAATTCCTTCCATAACACACACACCTACATCTGGGAGTATGTAGGGAATGCCCACAGCCCTAAACCTTATAACAGGAAGAAGGTGGTAAGAACCTAAATGCCCATTAATGGAAGAGGAAGTAAATGAACTGTGTCCAGTAAGTGAACTTTTCAGTGTGGGCACCGTAGAGTAGCCAGGACAAAAGAACTGTTATGCAGAAGAATTTGAGCAGCATAGTATGAAATGTAAAAGGAAATCATTTGCTAATTGTGCACAGGATGATACTACATTGCAAAATGAAAACAACTAAAAACTATTATACATATGTAGTAGATGTACGAAACTACATAAAAATGCAAAATGATAGTAGATACATGGAATGCATGTTTTTATTGCCACAGAGAACACCTGAGCTTAAAGATGAAAAGATATTTTCAAATCTAGAAACTTAAAATTTTAATTACCTTTGAGTAACAAACCTCTTTCTTCTGGCTTTAGTCCTCAGGCATTCAAAGTTTTAAAGTTCAACTAAGAGTACCTGGTGCAGAGAGGTTCAATAAATGATATTTACTCATACATTATATCAAACAAATGAAAACCCCACAGTATGTGCCAATTTTAAAAGGTAAATTTGCAGTAACACTAAGTGTCCAGTTAGTGGAGCCCATGTCGCATTTTGTTAATGGTGAAAAAGTAAGAATGGAGAATTATTTGAATGTTTCTGTATCTTTGGCAAATTTTGGATAATTCTGCAGGACTTCTGTAATAAGTCTTGATACCTTTTGAAGTATATGTATTGGAACAGAACTTCCACCTTGTAGAGTGATATTTGTGTTTACTTAACAATTTCCCTAAAAGAAAATTTACACTTGATCTTAGCCAAAAGGCCGAGAAGTGATTAAAAGAAAATTTAAATCATTTGGTCCAAAAGTTAATGTCAAATAACAAGGTCAGCTTTCCCATTTCTGGGACACAATGTCTGACATACACAATTTAAAGGAGGAAGTGGTTTATGTGGCTCATAGCTTCAAAGGTTTTAGTCCATAGTCGTCTTGCTTGAAGGTAGAAAAAATAGTGTGTGGGAAACAGGGGAAGGGAACCTAACTAGAACTTTTGCATTGGATTCTAGTCTGTGAGTCTGTGGCACATGGCAAAATAATAATTATTCTCTAAGTAGAAATGAGGCTTACAGAAGCTGCATTTGGACCTAATCCATGCTACTCTGGGTAGCAAAAATCCCCTGGCCTGCCACACCTTTTGTCCAGCATGTCTAGAGTAACAAAATGTAACAGACTTGGAGGGCAGGGCAGACACCCACAATAGTCCTAGAGATGCTATGCAGATGAAGATCCAGCAGGGCAGGGCAGACACCAGCCACTGGCATAGTTTTGTCCTGAAGCATCACAGCATGTGGGACAACCAGAGTCTTTGTTGTTAGCAGAGATGAAGGTGAGTTGGGTCCAAAATCCATCTATACCAGGAAGGCCTGGTCAATTTTGACCTTCCAACTCTTTCTCCCAAACAGGATTGTTCCCAACAATCGTGGAAGAATATGGAGAAAAAAGTCCCTCTCACTTCATGGCTGGGAAACAAAGCACAAGAGAAGACTCCAAATGAGAAACAATCTGCCAAGGGACGGCCCCATGACCCACTCCCGCTGTCCCCCCCAAAGGCACATTTGGCTCTGAACCTCATGGATCAATCCACTGATTACTATAGCAACCCCACGATCCCATCACCTCTCCAGCTGTCTTAATCTCAGTCAAGTTGAGATCCACAGGCACAAGTTCTCTCCTTAGGCAATTCAACTAGTTTGCTAACTTGCTAAGTTTGTTTCTTGCTAAAAAAGCTAAAATCATTAAAGAATGAAAAAATCTGTTTAAAATAAACTGAAAGGCAAAGGATGGTAAAAAAAAAAAAACTGTGACAAAAGATGCCTGATACCATATAAAGAAAAACATATCAAAACAACTTTCTGTGTTATTAGTAACAAAGACCTGGCATTGCTCTAAAAGTACAGGGGACTTGTCTGAAAGTTCTTGATTTACCCTTCTTTCTTTGAGACAGGGTCTCCCCCTTGTAGTTCAGGCTGGCCCTGAGCTCACTATGCAGCCCAGGTTAGCCTTGAACTCACAGTGTTGGGACCAAAGAATCTTCATTTTATAAGTCACCCCTATCTGAAGTTTAAAATGTGAACAAACTTTATACTTTGTAAAAACATCCTGTGCAAAAGTGATATAAATTCTGTAAAAACAACTTGTGACAATTTACTAATTGTGCTAATTGAGTAAGCTTCCCTGAAAAACTTTAAGCAAACTGATAAGGTCCCTGGTCATGCTGGTTGCTAAGTAACAGCGACCTCCTGGTAGCCTGAGGGGACCCTAGACCTGTTCCCACCAAGGATTTCTTTTGTTAGCCCTCCTACAAGATGATTCTGTATTTCCTGTTCCTCCTCTACCAATGACCACCCAGTGGATAAGTATGATAGATCAAACTGTTAACCATTTACTAGAAGGTTTAAGTCCCCCTCCCGTGTGTAACCTGAAATGCCCTTAAAGGGGCAGGTACCCATTCTTCTGGGTCTCCAATCCAATATTGGTAGACCACTGCATGCTGTGCTAATAAAAGTGCCCTTGTTCATTACATGTGTGTGCTGGTTTTCCTCAAGACAGCATGATCATCCAGGCATTAAACAGCAATCCTCCTGCTTCTGCCTCCCAAGTGCTGGGATTACAGGTGTGAGTCACCACTCCTGGCATGTTGTGTGTGGTACTGATTGCTGGTAAGCCTGAGTCACCAAGCCTGGCATTTTGCAATGTTGTTACCAGGGACCTTGTGCTTGCAAGGCAGATGCCAGAAGCACTGAGCTAAATCCCTGGCCCTATCCTTCTCTCTTATTTGTAGAACTACTCAGTTACCTAGAAGCTCTATCATGTATGACTTTGTGCATAGCTTCATCTGGCTTCCCTCTCTTACAAGATCTGTCACCTGCAAAATTTCTAGGTCCTTTACTATTCTTTGAGCATTGTTTTCACTATTTGCTCAATGGATCTGTGAGGATTCTGCCCCGCTGCTGCGTTTTCAAGTCTGCTTTTGCTCCTTTTCCCTCCTACTCTGGCCTGGCAGTACAGGATGTACCAGTCAGCCTCTTTGCTGCGCCTACCCTCAACCCCAACTTTGAGGTCCTTACCACCAGACTCTTGCCCAATCTTTGCTTGCTGCAGATATCTGCTTGTGCTTCCTCCTCATTTCTTTAATATTTTTAGCTCCTGGTTTACAGCCAATTTTTCCCTGAAACTCCCATGACAATTTTTGGTTATTTCAGCATCCAGATAGATGATCCTTTCAACACCATAGACCATAGCTCCTTAACTTCCTTTCCTTTCTGGGTCAGTCCACTCTACCTGACCTTAGCTACCCTCTCCATGGTCATCCCCATGTTTGTTTGTTTTTTTTTCTCAGCAGTCCCTGTGCAAGAACAAGTGCTTTGTGCCAAAGGGTGAACACAGTGTGAAGGACCAACTGGAGAGGTAATTCAGGCTGTGTGAAGAAGGGCCCTGTATTCAGTGGCTTTGTTTTGAAAGAATGTTTGGTGGCAGAATAAAAAAAAAAGGATCCTGGCAGCAAGAAGGAAAATACAGAAGTCTTTCATAAAAGCAAATTCGTTATTTAGATCATATTTCATGATGATATCCCTACTTGGGTTGTATTGAGTTTCCAATAGCAGATTGTTGTTTTAAAATATTCACTGCATTGTACTTACTCCATCCTCCTTATTAGTGATGATTAGGTGCCACATAAGGCATTTGGGGGACGGGAGAGTAACAGACATTGTCTTTGGCCTCAAAGAACCCACGGTCTAGTGCTTGTACTGGACACAGAGATCCAATGTCAGTGCCATGAGAGGAGGAAGAACAAGCTATTTATGGAGCATAGAAAGGAGATGACCTCTTAGATGGCGCTCAGGGAACCAGGGAAGGAAATGTGCAGCAGTGGTTCTAAGCTGGATTTGGAAGGATAAGAGCCAGCCTCGTGCACGGGCTGGGAACTGCCAGCTCCTCCAGGCCATCGGGGCAACTTGAATAAAGGCCCAAACAAGACAACTGGGTTTCTACTGCCCAGAATTTATGGGGCAACTCAGGGTAGAGCTGGAGCTGAGGTAGAAGGGATAAGGTGGCATTCCGTATGTAGTACAGTAGAAGTTGTATCTTGATGGTGGTGTCTTAGAAGAAAGTAGAATTCTGACCCATTTTAAATACTGGATTAGGTAGAAGTGAAGAATAGACTGTATAATCAAGAAACAAAAATATTAATAGTAAGGCAGGATAAAGATGAAATCATCAGAGGTTTTGGGTGGAAATATTTCTTATAGAAAACAAGGTTAGTCCTTTTTCTCGTCACATACACACAATCTTTTTTCTGGCTCGTACTCAAAAACTGAATGCAAAAAAAAATCCCAGAGGACCAATAGTTCCTGTAATAACTACTCGCATGACATTTCCTGGATGTGATAAACTTTCTTGTTCCATTTTTATAGACTTATGTCAAAGATTTTCTTTAGAGATTTTCTTCAACTTGCCCTTCAATGCAAGACAATGGTTAATATGGCACAGTAAGTGAGGGGGTCTCTAACAGTCCTATCTGTCATAGCATCTTATCCCAAATGAACTGATGTGGTCAAATCTTTGTTTTTTAAATTTCAGAATAATCTGGGTTCCATGTGAATTGTATAATGTGTCTAAAGACAAAATAGTCACCTAAAAATTGATCAGAATGTAATTACTGCTTAGATATTTCAGCCATGGGTCTAAGAGACATCTGGGTCTTCCAGAACAGGATTAAGAAAGAATATGCTTTTAGAATGTAATAGATGGGAAAAATCCTGAGTGGGATTTTATTTTCTGTACTGTTTCAAGATTGCTATGAATTAGAGCACACTTTTTCCAGATGAGAAGAATGTTACCTGTTTTCCAGTCAGTAGCGGATGTCTCATCCAATTAACATTTCAAGATTAAAAGGAAGCAAAAAACTTTGATTTTCCATTGGATAACACTTTGTATGTGGAGAACTTTTATGCCAATTTTTATTTCATTTCTACCTAGATTGCTTTTTAAAAATTAGCATTGGTTTATTTTCAATGAGCATTATTAATGTATGTATTTGCAGTTACAAGCAGCTCAAAATGCACAGTATGATGTGACTTACAAAAAGGTAGTTTGTTTTTATTTTCAGATTTTAAATATATTGCTAATACTGTGTTGCTACATCTTCCCTAGTATGTTCATTATACTTTGGGCATTGGGGAAAAAAATCAGTAAGTACACACACTATATAAAATCTTAATCACAATCCTTACCACTCTGACTAGTAGAAAATATAAAAAAGTAAAGATATATCATTTCAAAATAATTTTTACATCTTGGGGAAGTTTTAGATATACAGAAAAAGATGAGCCGATTGAATAACATTTCTCCTTTCATATTTTTACTAACATCTTTTCATCTGTGTGGTACATTTGTTATAATTAATAAATAAACAATGATGCATTATTAACAAAAGTCATATTCTATTCATATTCTACCTGATGTCCAATGTATATTCCAGAATCCCATCCCAGGTCTGTAATGTAACTGTCACATCTTCTGAGGCTCTTTTTGGCTGAAGCGGTTTTTCACTTTTACCTTCCTTAGGATGACCTGGACTGATTCAAGATACACCAGTCAAGTATTTTGTAAAATACGTACCTACTGAAAATGATGTTCTCCTCATTAAACTGGAGTTATGGGTGATGGAAGGAAGACTAGAGGAGAAAAGTGCTTTTGGCATCACATGGTACTCTGAGGGGATGAGCTATCATGATGACTGTCCACCGTGCTGTCTCCCAAACACCTGACTCAGGGAGTGGTGCTCCCTAGAGCTCTTCACTGTACATGGACTCTTTTTCCTTCTCTGCACACTGTACTGTGAGGAGTGTGTCACAACTCACAGCCCATACCTGAGTGGGAGTTTATGTTCATCCTACTCGAGGATATCTTCATAAACCATTGGAATTCTTCTGCAAAGGTTTTGTGTTTTTGTTTTTGTTTTTGTTTTTTTTTTTGAGACAGGGTCTCACTTTGTAGTTCAGGCTGGCCCTGAGCTCACTATGTAGTCCAGGCAAGCCTAGAACTCAGCAATCCTCCTGTCTCTGCCTCCTGAGTGCTGGGATTACAGGTGTGAGCCACCACGCCTGGCTGCAAAGGATTTTTTCACTCACTTGTCATTTATTATATAATTTGTTTATATGAGTATTATGTTATGGATATGTGCTTTATACTTTATCTTATTTTATTGCTCCAATTGTTCTAGCTTTGACCATTTGTAAACTCTTTCAGGGTGGGTGATGTTCTTTTGCCATATTCCTGTCAAAGAATAATTTTTTTTCTTTTGAGAAATTTCTTTGTTTCTGGCCCCATAAATTACTTCAGGCTCATTTTGTGTATTGCCTGTGCCAGTTGTAGAATCACACAGTTTTTTTCATTCCAGAGCTTTTTGGTTAGAGAATGACTAACACTCATCGTTACCCAGTTGTCACTGGTTCTGGATTTTTTTTCAGTTGAGACAGCAAGGGAATATATATTCATATGTGATGCCAAGTATCTACGTGCTATGACTATGACTCATATCTAGCTAACTCCCAAAGCCTCATGTGTTCATAGATGGGGTTTTTTGGAGATGGATGGATCTAGAATGTGTAAATACAGATATAGTTACAGGGTTCTAAACTAGTCCACTGATTAGTTTTGCATAGTTTTGGATAGGGATAACATGAAGGCCCACTCTGGGTGTCAGTAGCACCAACCAATAGGCTCATGGTTTATATGGAATATAAAGGAATGTTCATTGCTGCTGCTCCTGTCTGCCACACAATGGACTGTTTTTCCTTTTTCATATCTCTCTGCCACGCCACTTTGTCTTGGAGCTGACTATTATATACTCAAACCTCAACAAACTGTAAGCTAAAATAAACTTTTCCTCCTTTAACTTGTGGGTGTTGGGTATTTTATTCCAGCAATGAGAAAAATAACTTAAACAATACCTATATCTACAAATATTTCTTTTTTTCTCTTTGAGAATTTGTACCAATATATGATATGATTTATGCTCATTTTTCCCATCCCCTATCCACCCCACAACCTCTCGCCCTCTAAATACATAAGATTTTTTCCTTTTTTTTTACCATCACATTTTTCTTACCCTTCATTACTCCCCTCCACCCCATTTCCCTTTGAATATTTTCTATTTCATAATACCCATCATACATTCTAGACCTCATTAACATCTTCAGTTTCTCATAGCAGAGAAAAGATACAATATTTACACATCTGTGACCTATTTATTTCATTTACGAGTGTGCTCTGAAGGTACGTCCCTTTGAGTATAAATGACTCAAACTTATCATTCTTTAAGACAGAGTAATACTCCATTTTATAGAAAAACCACATCTTCATCTGGTCTCTAGATGGTGGGCATTTAGGTTGTTTCCAAGATTGAGTGATCACAAATTGAGCTGCTATGAACATGGGTGCCCTTATGTCGCTATGATATGATTCTTTTTTTTTTTTTTTGAGACAGGGTCTCGCTTTGTAATTCAGGCTGGCCCTGAGCTCACTATGTAGCCCAGGCAAGCCTCAAACTCAGCAATCCTCCTGTCTCTGCCTCCCGAGTGCTGGGATGACAGATGTGGGCCACCACGCCCGGCTAAGATATGATTCTTTTAATTCTTTTGTGCCCCAGCAGGGCAATAAGAGGGTAAAATGGGAGCTCTCATCCTAACTTTTTTTAGAAATCTCCACATTGACTTCCATAGAGGTTGTACCAGTCTACATTGCTGCCAACAGTGGAGAAGGGTTCCTTTTTCTCTGTATTTACAAATATTTCTATATGTAAATACTTCCATGCTTTTGGTGTCTTTTAAGGTAAATATGAGTTCATACTGATGTCTCCAACACTAACCCATTATCATTTTTAGCCTTCTAACCTTGTTTATCTATAAATTCTTACTCTATTAGTGAGAAATCTGGTTCTTATATTCATTTACTTAATTGTTTCATTCTAGTATAAATGTTTAAGGGTATCAGAATTGGTAACCTACACCCTATGGGGAAAATTTATTATTTAATATATAATAATTATGGGCCGGAGGATTAGCTCAGTGGTTCCGGCGCCTGCCTCGCAAGCGCAAGGTCCTGAGTTCGATCCCTGGTGACCACATAGAATGCTGGGCGTGGAGGCACGCCCACCAACAATCAACACCGCATACCACAATGCCAGACGTGGTGGCTCACGCCTGTAATCCCAGCACTCGGGAGGCAGAGACAGGAGGATTGCTGAGTTCGCGGCAGCTTGCCTGGGCACCATAGTGAGCTCAGGGCCAGCCAGAACTACAAAGCGAGACCCTGTCTCAAAAAAAAAAAAAATATATATATATATATATATATATAATAATTATGTATAGTTTCTTTGGCTTTTTGTCTCCACTCACTTCCAAAGATACTGAGGCTAACAACTTTTCCTCCTATTCTTTTTAATTGAGACTGTGTTATACATTTTTGATATAGTTAAATATTCTTGTCACAGTCTATGTTATTTTCTGGGGTCTTCCAGCTTGCTAATTTACTACATTTAATTTGCATGTATTAAAGTTTAATCATTGCAGTGTAAACTTCTATGAATATAATGCCATGTAATTTCACTAGCACTCATCTTAAGATTCATGTATGTTCTTCATGGCTTATTGCACTTCCTTTTAGTGGGGACTAATGTTCCAGCTTACGATTCTCTGTTTTTTGTAGCGTAACTTCACTCATTTTAATTCTTAGTAGTTTTTAATTATGCCACTATAATTATTGTGTGTGGGTATGTATGTGTGTGTGTTAGTGTATGTATGTGTGTGTGTGTCAGTGAGAGAGAGAGAGAGAGAGAGTGTATCTACGCCTTTAAATCATTTGGGTAAGTGCATTTGTCTGCTGGTATGGTAAGACTATGGTAATCTTTCTTTTTTTTTTTTTTTTTGAGACAGGGTCTCGCTTTGTAGTTCAGCCTGGCCCTGAGCTCACTATGTAGCCCAGGCAAGCCTGGAACTCAGCAATCCTCCTGCCTCTGCCTCCGAGTGCTGGGATGACAAGCGTGAGCCACCACGCCTGGCACTGTGGTGTGTGGTACTGACTGCTGCTGGGTGTGAGTCACCACACCCGGTATTGTTGTATGTGGTTACCAGGTATTGAACCAGGGAGCTTGTACTTGCTGGGCAGGCGCTGGAACCACTGAGCTAAATCTCTGGCCCTATGGTCATCTTTGTAAAAAAAAAAACTACAAAATTGTATTCCAAAGTGACTATACTATTTCACAGTTGCAGCAGCAATGAGAAAGTTCTTGTTTGTAATGCCTCACTGTCATTTGTTATCAATTTATTTTTATAGTTATACTTCATTGTTGCTATAATTTTTTTTTTCTTTTTGAGACAGGGTCTCAGTTTGTAGTTCAGGCTGGCCCTAAGCTCACTATGGTGCCCAGGCCAGGTGCCGCGAACTCAGCAATCCTCCTGTCTCTGCCTCCCGAGTGCTGGGATAACAGGCATGAGCCACCACGTCCAGCATTGTGGTATGCGGTGTTGATTGCTGGTGGGCGTGAGTCTCCACGCCCAGCATTATATGTGGTCACCGGAGATCGAACTCAGGACCTTGCGCTTGCGAGGCAGGCTCCGGAACCACTGAGCTAACCCTCCGGCCCTGTTGCTATAATTTGAAATTCTCTGAAGACAAATGAAATGGAATGCCTTTTCATAAACATTTTTTCCCCTAACCCTCACCTTGACTCATCTGGCCCACAGGGCTGTTTGCTTACCAGCAAGATAGTCTCCTTTTAGATTTCTGAAATAAACAGAGATGTGAGAGAAAAAGAAAACCCTGAGAATTTCAAGAAAAGATGACTTCTTTTGCTAGGAGTTGATCTTGAGACTGCCTCTTTGGGGCTAAGTGTAGCAATTCACCTACCTACTACCATCTTCTGAACACTGTGAAGGAAATTTCCAGATTTTATACTCTGTATCTGTATTCTTGCACAATAACTTCCTGTGGTCAACCCACTCAGTGGCCCTTGATCAAGTGCTCTAACATTTGTGTAATCACCCTGGGACTGGGGCATCTCACTAGAGAGAGTTTACTTCTGCAGTTTAAAGACAATGTGACCTCTGGGAATCCAGCTGGGGTAAAGGAGTTCACATCTATTAGCATTTGGGAGCCAGCTTTCCCTCTGGTGGTGAGGAAGCACAGATCAGTAAGGCTGTCACTACCCTAAGATGGGCTGGGATGATGCGGGTACAAGATTAATGTAACAGTTACTATTTTCTGTCACAATCCTTGATTATTAGTTCATTTAGAAGAGGGATTGTTTTCATTACTATGGTTTGAATTTGGTTTAAATGTGTTCCCTAAAGCTTCAAGTGTTGAAACTTAATCCCTTTTGTGAGATAGGTGGAAGTTTATCGGACTGTGGTCTTCAGAAGTGACACTTCTTGAAATTAGAAAAGGTCATCAAAGTGGAATCCACATGACTGAATCTTGATGACTTTGTAAGAGGTAAGACCCCCCCCCCCCGCCCCGTGTACAAGCACTCTAACCAATCTGGCCTCAAGCTTTTAACATTTCTTTTTTTTTTTTTTTTGCTTTTTGAGACAGGGTCTCGCTTTGTAGTTCAGGCTGGCCCTGAGCTCACTATGGTGCCCAGGCAAGCCTTGAACTCAGCAATCCTCCTGTCTCTGCCTCCCGAGTGCTGGGATCACAGGCGTGAGCCACCACATCCGGCATTGTGGTATGCGGTGTTGATTGTTGGTGGGCGTGTCTCCACACCCAGCATTATATGTGGTAACCGGGGATCGAACTCAGGACCTTGCGCTTGCGAGGCAGGCGCCGGAACCACTGAGCTAACCCTCCGGCCCGCTTTTAACATTTCTTAAGACAAGCCTAAATATCAAAGATTAATGTGTTTGTTTCAGCTTAAAGAAATGCTAAATGATCAACAGTTTTCCCTGAGTTGTGCACTGATGGCAACTAGAATTTCAGAAGCTTCAGACTCTTGTCTACTCGTTTGACGTTCAGTTCTGTGCAGAGGAGGTGGTGTATTATTGTGGAAATAGCAGAGATTGGATTCAAACCAAAGCAGAAGCAAATCCTGGTGGAAACACCTACTACATATGGAAAAGGAACCTAACCTTTTACTATCAGCTTATTGGACTATAAAATAGTATCTATTTGTTTAGTTAAGGATTAACTCAAATATGCATTGTCTAAACCCCACACATGCTAGAGAAGTGTTTTGGATCTTGGAATGCTCCCTGGATACAACCGTTGTTTGTCCAAATGTTGACTCTTCCTTGATAGGCAGATAAGAGTGCTTTGCAGGGTGCCTCCACAGTCCTAGCACTTTGCTCTCACGATACTTACTTGGCTACTTGTCCCACCACCTGTGCAGGACAGTGACGGAATTACACTGGTGGTGGCAATAGTAGCCAAGATCCAACTTCCATCTTCTACATCATTTGGGGGTAAAATAATTCATAACTGCATTATGATTAGGCCTAGTTTTCCTGCCTACAGGATGGCAATGGCTTGTAGAGATAAAACTCCATTTTTGCCTCTGGTCACAGCTACAATGGCCTTATGATGCTGAGACTCTCCATGGGGGAATTCCGTCAGCTGAAGACATGCTGGTTCTTGGAGAACAAAGTAATAAGAGAAAGGTTTTTCCTGGGGAGGGACAAATTCCTGATTAACACAAGTTCCTCATCATCCTAGGATTATTGTTGCCCTCTAAGTCATCTGTTACTCCTAGTGAAGCTGCTCCCTTGTTCCTGGTCTCAAGAACACCCTCTCTTTTCTTTCTTTTCCTCTGTGTTTACAATCACTAATCTTGAACTTCCCAGAAGGCCATTGTTACATCTCTCCTCTGAGCCCCTTTGTACAGAGGACGTGGGGGAGGGGTGCTGGGGACACAGGGTAACTAGTGGTTGGGCTTGTCTCAGTGAGCTTTAAGGAAAGATAAGCATCTGCAAAGCCTGGTGGCCTACTAGCTTCTCTCTGAAATTATGAGGTATATCTAGGTCTTTGGGTGAAATTTGGTGCCAAAACAAGGATTCTTCTTGTTATCCTGTTCACAAGAATGGTAGGTAGATATTGATATCACAGTTATTCCTCCTTATGTGCAAGGGATACCTTTAAACTCCAAGTATACCTAAAACCTTGAATAATACTGAGTTCTGTGTGTGCTATTTTCCTATATATACAGTTAGGATAAAATTTAATTTATATATTAGATTCATTTAGCATTATAGTTTGAATATGATTCTTCCCCTCTGAAATTCATATTATAATATAATCCTCACTGGAATGTTTTAAGAAGGTGGCAATTTAAGTTAAGTAAGGTGGTCTCTCCAAGTAAATAACAATAGACAAAGCCATTAGAGTGGAGAGACTTCATGACTATTTATTGGTGGTTTCCTAAGTGAGAGACCAGAGGATATAAACACACAAGTTCTGTTTCAATGGTGTCTTCAGACAAGACCCCTAGGGATGGTGGCACACCCCAGATGGTACATCAGATAGCCCTTTGATTTTGTACTTGCAGCACAATGAACCAGAATAAAGCTTTTCTTTAAAACTACCCAGTCTACATTATTGTATTGTTATCAATAGAAAAGAGACTAATGTGGCAAGACATTAGTAACAACATTAATAATATATACCAGTTACCAAAATTTACTATAATAAAGGTTTTTAAAACTTAAGAATTATTTTTTCAATTTCATGTTTTCAGACTGGTTCACAATGGGCAATGAAACCCCAGAACATACGACCTCAGACTATTGTACAAGCTTTATTATTAAAAACACTTAATGAAAGTAATCAACACCCTCACAAATTTAAGTACCCTTCAGGAACAAATCCCACCTAGCTAATGATAATATTGATAAATTCCATTTATGACATATTGATGACATTCATTTTTAATATTAGCTACAATCACAGGAAGCAGATTACACAATTTCTGATACCATAGATATAATTTTTAAGGAAAAATTAGTTTTTATTCTAAATGAAAATATTTTCAATAAAATAACTAAGCTCATGGTGAACTCAGTTAGATGATTCTTTTCAACTTCTGCCCACCCAATTGAGAAAGTAAGAAAGAAAGACAAAGCTAGTTATATAAAGAGGTTCTTTTCTTAATATACCATTGAGATGGAAAGTACAGGGATAACAAAACCATTGAGTGGTAGTAGCTGAGAAGAATTACAGATGTGTCTGTGCTCACAAAAACAAAAGCCATAATTGACTGGTTAGTCTTAACATAGCTTCAGGAGGGACAGGAGCAGCATGTATGCTACAAAATTGTCTTGTCTTAACCCATATTTTACTGCTCTAATAAAATACCACAGAATGGGAAACGTAAACAATAGAAGATTATTTGATTCATGGTTCTCACCAGTGTCCAGTGAGGGCCTTTGTGCTACACCATGACATGGTAAAAGAGCAAGAGTTTGCATGAGGCAGAGAAAAGAAAACTGGCCAAACTCATCCATTGTATTGGGAACTTGTTCCTACAATAACTGACTCATTTCTGTGATAACAGCATTAGTTCATTCATGGGGTCATCCGCTAATTTGTTCATGAGATATACTGAATCACCTCTTAAAGACCTCAGCTCTATTGTTTCAATGGCAACTACATTTCTGGATAGATCTTGGAGGGACATACAAACTATACATACTTGTATCTGTATTTGGAGTTATTTCTTATTACTTGGAATATGACTCCTACCCTTTCCTTCTGTTCATCTCCTGGTAAATGGAATGACTACAAAATGGCTCAACAAGTATTATCAAAGAGGGTAAAGGCAATAGGTAGACCCAGAGAGCCAATTTCAGATCTTAGTTTCATTGGGATTTAACTTTAACCCCTAAGCTAAACAGCAAGACAAAAGTTAAATTGATTAATGCATGAAGCAAAGAGGGGGATTGGACCACATAACACACCTTGGAACAGTATTTACCTGCAGTTGATGTCTTTCCAGTCAGTTCTAAAGTCACTAAAAATACATTTTGATGCTAAAAATCACTGCAGAATCAGCATATTATGATAAAAACTGGGGCAAGAATAATTGGTGCAGCAGTCTTTTTGTGTGTGTTTTGACTCAAAAGCAATTGTCATCTAAATCCAATCTCAGAATCACTATTTTTGTTGAAAGAATGTTAAATATAAAAGGAGGGGGTCACAGCTTGAGTTTCTAATATAGGGCTAGATTTATCTGGGTACAAGAATTATTGAAAATGTTCTGTATGCCTATTCCCTTAAAAAACCCCACTCCAGAAATCATTGCCAAAGGGGGACACACAGTCCTTTTGTCATTTTCTGATGTAATATTTACGGACATAGTAAATTTCCTAACCAAAATGTCAAAGTGGAACTTTGTAGGAAAAGACATCATTTTTTTCTAGAAAATCTTTTTGTTTTGAACCTCATTCTTAGCATTTCTTTAAATTTATCTTTTTATGATACTTCCAGAAAGTTTGTTGAATATCAGGAGAAGCATTTTATCATTGTTAGTTTTGCACTTTAAAAATGATAGATGAGGGCTGGAGGGTTAGCTCAGTGGTTCCGGCGCCTGCCTCGCAAGCGCAAGGAGCTGAGTTCGATCCCCGGTTACCACATATAATGCTGGGCGTGGTGGCTCACGCCTGTAATCCCAGCACTCGGGAGGCAGAGACAGGAGGATTGCTGAGTTCA
>PVIC010027239.1:0-24009 GCA_004025085.1 Thryonomys swinderianus
AACAATTGATTTTATTAATACATTTTATACACAGATCCTGATCACATTCACTGTTGAGAATCTGTACCTGTACATGACACATCTTGTTTCTCATTTTTTCCCAAAGGTAAAATGGGACCTCTAACCCTATTTTTTTGAGGAACCTCCACAATGATCTTCACAGAGGTTGTACCAGTCTACACTCCCACCAACAGTGGAGAAGGGTTCCTTTCTCCTCACGGCCCCACCAGCATCTGTTAGTTAATTTCGAGGTACCAGCCATGCTTTGTAGAGTGAAATGGAATCTCTGTGTTGATTTCCTGTGCATCTCTCAAATGACCAACGATGTTCAACATTTCTTCATGTTTCTCTGCCACCTTTATTTCTTCATCTGAAAAGTGTCTGTTCAGTTCAGATGCCCATTTTTGAATTGGTTCTTTGAATTGGGGGGGCTGAGTTTTTTTAAGCTCTTTATATACTCTAGATAGTACTCCTTTGTCTGAGAAACAGCTGGTAAAATTTTTCCCATATTGTCAGTTATCTTTTCGCTCAGCTGGTGGTTTCTCTTGCTGTGCAGAAGCTTTTAAATAAGCTGAGTTACCAATTATTGATTCTTTCTGCTCGTTCCCATGCTGCTGAGGTTTTGTTCATACACTCTTATGAACTAGGTCACAGAAATGTAAATCTGTGTACACGAGGAAGTACAGCCAAGATGTGAACTCACAGTCTGGCCCCAGAGCCCATGCTTTTGATCAGTCCTCTTGATGTAATAATTATGCAGGTTTCCAAAGTGCAAGTGAAAGATGTTTGCATTAATTTTGCTCTGCTTTTCTTATCCTCGTGCTATCACCATATTTTCATCCAGATTAGATACAAAAGATGTCTGTGAGCATCAGAGAGAAGTTAGAGAAATGCATAAAAGTCTTGGCTTCCATTTCTGAGGCATTAAAATATTTCAAGGATGTCAGTAATAAACCTTGAACCAAGATTTATAAGAGCATCTGAACTTGAGACTATACCCTCCTTCAAGTGTAATGTAGACCATGGTCTTTTTTCTTGCCACCAGCCCTCATGTGGAAGGGTAACATTATGTGTACATTAGTAACCTTATTCTGAGTTTTGCTACATTGTTTCAGTTACCTAAAATTCCAGTTAAAATTTTAATTTTAATTTTAATTTACAAATAAAAATATAATTAAAATTAAACATCAACTTTAAATTGTGTGCCATTCTGAGTAGATGGAAGAAATATTTCATTATCTTTTCATCCTGCCTATGATGTGCATTATTGCTTTGTTCTGTGTATCCATGTTGCATACCTTACCCTGCCTATCAGACTCCTAGTGACTGTATTAATCATCAGGTTGCCTATCACATTCTTATAGGGCTTGTGTGCAAATAACCCTCATTTTATTTACTAAGGAACCCAAAGTATAAAAGCAGGGATGCCGTTAGTTTTTTTTTTTTAAATTAGCAACATGTTGGCATATTCTTTGGCCAAGGTGAAGCTGTAACATGTGTGCTTTTTTCTGGTTTTCTGGTACTGGGGGTTAGCCCCAGGGCCATTACACTGAGTTACAACCCCAGCTCTTTTGTAAAAAAAAAAAAAAAATCCTTTTCAGACAAAATACTGCTAAATCGTTCAGGCCAGTCTCCAACGTGTGATTCTTCAATCTCAGTCATATAGAAAGAAGGGATTTCAGATGATACTGTGTTTTCTTTACATGAAAAAGGTAAAAGTACAATAGGCATTGAGAGAGAGACCATATATACATAGCACTTACTACAGTATATTATAATTTACTACTTACTACAACATATAATTTAGTACTTACTACAACATAACTTACTACAGTATAATTGCTCTATTTTATTTTTATTAATTGCTTTCTTTCCTTATTATACATTTTATTATATGTATTTATAGTAAAATTATTACATCTGTAGAGTTCAGCACTCTGTTATTTCAGTCATCCACAAGGGTCTTGGAATATGTCTCCTGCAGATAAGATGGAATGAGTATAGTATATTGTACACACATACACACAAGAAACTCTGAAACAAATGAATTGTTAGGCTTTTTTAAAAAACAGAACCACTTGGTTTATTCATATGCAGAGCCAGTGTGCCTGATTTGTCTCCCTGTACCACCAAGTCCAGTTTCTAAAAAGCGCCAGTGTCTCACTGTGCAAGTTTAACTCAGAGAATCTCTGTGTGTTCTCTCAAATTCCCGAGCTGAGGCCAAGACCCTAAAATTGACAACTGTTAGACAGAAAAGATCAGACAAAATCCTTCCCCATGCTGTTGCCCCTTCCTCCGCTGGTCTTCTGGGATTCTCATTCTGAAACTTTCACGAGATGGGGAACATTTGACTCCCCTGAAAAATGCACACAGAGTGAAATGTTGTCTCTTATTTTAGAGAATTGATTGAATTCTGAAATTATACTTGATGTACACGTGTGGGCAGCACATATACTAAAATTGAAACTTAGACCCTAGGTAAAGAAGCTATCTTCTCTTCAGCTTATCTTTTCCCAAAAAAATGAAATGACATAGCCATTTGATATGCAAAGTGCCACTGTTATCAGTTCTCAGCCTTTTGGCTAAAATCAAGTGAGAATTATCATTGTATCTACCTCTGAGTTTAAAAAAAAAAATCTAGCCAGGAGTGGTGGCTCACGCCTGTCATCCCAGCACTCAGGAGGCAGAGATAGCAGGACTGCTGAGTTCGAGGTTTGCCTGGGCTACATAGTGAGCTCAGGGCCAGCCTGAACTACAAAGCGAGACCCTGTCTCAAAAAAAAAAAATCTGAAAACTAGCATAGGTGCAAAAACTAAGGAAAGAAGAGAAGATAACATGAATATGAACATAGAAATGGTACTGACTTCATATGAGCTTGACAGAAGTCACAAATAAAATGACAAAGATTTTCTGCTTCCTCTTGGTTTGCTCTTTCCTCAAAAGACAATCAAAAATGTCTGCCAGCAATTTGGGGGAGCTTTTAGTGCCCTGTTCCCCATCCAGCAGTAAAACTCTCTTCCTGCAGCTATTGAATAAGCATCCTTACTTTCATGGATTGGGCCATCTTGGTTGACAGGTGCATCCTTCAGTGAATTGCTATAGCCGTGACCAGTGGACTTCACTTGGCCTTCTCACCCTGAAACTGGGAGAGGAACCGGCTTCCCCTGGAGTAAATGAAGAAGGAAGAGAACCCAGGAAGAAAATCAGACGAAGAGGTATAGGTCCTCCCAAAGCAAAGGGCCACAAGGTTGTAAATGAAGGTTTCCATTTAAAATATGTACATGAAACATAGTTGGAAGTAACTCATTACTTCCTGGTTCTGAGTAGCCATAATCACGCCTTATCCCTTGAGTCCCACCAGTGTGCACCTTAATGGGCCAGTGTTAATTGGTCACCAGTGAGGAGCCCGTGGCTTTCCCCTGCACTGGCATTTTTAAAAAGGTCCCGCTGAAGTCATTTATATATTTTAGAGTAGTTAATGTGCCCCAGTGGGCCTGCAGCAAAAGATGCATTTTCAAATATCTAATGAGTAAATGGAGCATTTAGTAATACACAGTCTAATT
Source organism: Thryonomys swinderianus (assembly GCA_004025085.1). Classification (NCBI taxonomy): domain Eukaryota; kingdom Metazoa; phylum Chordata; class Mammalia; order Rodentia; family Thryonomyidae; genus Thryonomys; species Thryonomys swinderianus. Next base: position 3,564 of record PVIC010027239.1, read on the forward strand.
ACTTTAGGTCTTTGTAAAATATTAATTTAAGGCAACTGCAGCATTAAGGAGTAAGTTTGCCAAGCGGTGCTCAGTGATTTAGCTCCATGACTGCCATTAATATCAATAGAAGTCTTGCAGCTCACTCGCCATCCATTGCTTTGGAAATGTACCCTAAGGTATAAAAATCAGCAACAGTGAATGTTTTTTCAATTAAAATTCCAAAGGACATGTAGCATTATTTTTTGTTCATAGGCATACCACCTGCCTGGGTAGGGCTCTGATCTGAGGCACTCATATCCATAAATTCATATTCATGGTCCATGTTGTGCCATCACTGTCACTGGATATGCAGAAAGAATGGTATTTCAGACTGTAGACAAACACCTGTAAGGATAAAGCCATCCTTACCTCAGGAGAAGCTGATTTACCATGGAATCAAAAGACTTTCCAGGAAACTTGGCATCACGTGTACACCATTTGAGATTTGTGAGTACCTTTTCTCAGAGGTGGCAGATGTCAACTTTAATACACAACGAATTGAGTCATGAATCACTTGGAATTGAAATTTGCAAAGTAGCACATCTCAACAACCCTGAAGTTATGTTGCGCGAGCCTGTGTTGTGTAGAACAAATCTCCAGCTCTTGAGTTGGTTGGTTTGGTGCCAGTGGAAAAGAATGCGCTGAGAGATTTTCTTGCTCATCTAAAATGCCTGTCTGTAGCTCGAATAACTTTGTCGACATATACTAGTGGCCAACTTGCCTGACATTACTTTATTGTCCTCGTTAATGAGTTCTCCAAATCCGGCACTGAAGATATTGTGGAAAATAAGTAGTCATCTTTTGGTTACTGCCCTTGCACGATGACGGTTCTCAGCACCGGCCTGGAGGAGGGCTCATGACATCATGGTGACAATGGGAAGCTGTCGGAATGGGAAGGGCTGTGGAAATATAAAGAGGAATTGTGTTCTGGTGGTTTCATGGGAGAATCACAGCTGAGAAGGTGGCTGTGGAATAAGAAACTTCATTAACAGGACAAGTCCTAATCTCATGTAATACAAAGTGCCACTGCTATGAGTGTTTGTAGTCAAAAGTTTGAAGAAACAGCTGTTGCTGTGTCTTTAGCATGGAAACAACATAGCTTATGTAAGAGAATATGCAGCAAGTGCCTAGTTTTGAAAAACATCCCAGTTGTTCCCATATCATTCATAGGTTTATTTATGGCCATGCCACATGCCTTCGTGCTCAACTTCATCAGATCCTTTCTTCTAGAAAGTCCCCACTTTCTTTAGTTTCCAGATCTCTTTACAAACTGCAAGAGCTAATTTAATTTGGGGGTGGCCAATCTGAGTCCCTACGCTCCCTTTCAACTCCAGTAAATATTTCATTGTTTGTAATGCCTCTTAATACGCTAACCAATATTTATGCCACACTCTACAACATTTTATAACTTTCTTCTAATTGCCTTAGCAGTCTTTAAAACCAGAGCTTAGCACTTCGATAATAAGCGTATTAATTTGTCTAACGTTTAAGTTCTTACAAAGGAAGAGACAAGCATTAATTTTGTTTAGTTAAAACAAGCTTTGCTTTTGAACAGCAGGTGGTAATTGAAACAAAACAAGGACTCATTAGAGGAGCGTCTGGTGGCTCATGATACAAACAGAGCACACTAGAAAACCCAAACACAAGAGCCCTGAAATAAAGTGGTCATCATCTAATTAACAGAACATGTTTTAATTACCGAGTAAACCATGCAGCGCCGTGTGTCAATTTAACTGATGTGCTAAGTGCCAGTTTACAATATCAGAAACAGACAAATAATTGGAATCTAATTACATGCAGGTCTATTGCACACCAGCGCCTCCAGCCCATCTTAATAAACAAGTTTTTACATCAAACCATGAATAGCAAATACAGCCGTGCTGTTAATTGCTACATTGTGATATTGGGACTTTGCCAGCTCTGACTATTAAAATAAGCTCTTGTGTGGATTGCAGTTTCTCTGCTACGCTTTAATTAGAATCAAATGAGAGGCAGAGATCGGGCTGTATTACTGCAATTCAATATATGTAAATAAGATAACTGGCTAATCTTTTTATTTTATTTCTGAGCCTCCATGCAATAGGCGGTTTAGTTATGGTAATAGGTTATCACTTTGCAAATGAAGTAGACTTGTGCTGTGAGATGAATCAAGAAACATGTAATCTTTGCTAGAGAGTCTAAATATTCCCCATCATAGCACGTGGGATCTGGAGAACTTTCTTCCCCGAGATATATGGTGCTGTATTTTTAATGCCCATATCAGCCTAGTTTTTCAGCAATAGCTGTTGATGTCGTATTTCACTTGTCTAAATAAACGCATGATCCATAACATGCTATTTACAATGCTCAGACAGATATTTCAAGATAAACTCCTTTAATGGAGAATTGTTTCTTTGAGTACTTGAAAGGTTGCAGAGAAGGTCTACATAAATAGTGTATAATGCAAATTTTAAATTAAGACCGAGGCACAGATAATGCTCATATTTCATACTGTATATAAATGTGCTGCTTGTCAGAGAACTAATCAGGGATTCAGAAATACTGAGTATGAAAATGAAATCTATGGTAGGGCCGCTGATGGGCCATTTTTCTGTATTTTCCAAACAGGGAAGGAGATAGTATAGCTGTTGTTGAAAAATTACCAAGTAATGATCTCCTGGGAAGATCTCCTTATGTTTCATTAGAATTGTAATTAGAAGTGGCCTTGACCTTGGGAAACCTGTTTCAGGAGCAAGCTCTCCTCTCTTTTGTTTAAGAAAAACCTCCCAAGTTTTCTCTCCTTGTGCGCCCAAGGCAGTGTTAACTGAACTCCAAAGAAAGAACATAATAAAACCCTTACAATGTGCTTGTCTGTTGCAACAAACAGAAATAAGCAAATACAGAAAGGGGTGTCATCTGCTCCATTTTAGTTGTAGTTTGTCGCTCTAAGTTAAAACCACCCAGAGACTTCTTTCCTAGGGGATTTCCTAGGTCAAGCCAGTCGGTTACAATGGTCTTCTAATGAAGACAGGGACACTTTTCTTGAATATCTGGAAACTCCCAGAACTTTGAAGACAACCCTAAGCCATTTCAGACTTCCGCCCTAAAGTGTGAAAGCCAAGCCACTCATTGGCTTGAGCTAAAGTCAGCCCAAAACAATACTCCGCAGCTTGGCACAGGCCCTCGCCTATTTAAATTTCCATCACACCATTGTCGGAGGCTCATGCCTTTCACATGGTTTGCCTGGTGGCCGGGTTCCAACTCCCACAAGGGAGCAAGTGCACCATGCGAAATACTGGAAAGGTCCACATGTTTCCAACACCTCATTGGATACTTCAGTGCAGGGGTAAAAAACATTCCCGGTACTCATGTCGTTGGCAAAATCACAAAGGATTCCAGCCTGGTACCTCATCCATCTCGGTTCAAAAATGAAATGGAGCCTCCTGGTCAATTGTCAAAAAAACAAAAAAACAGCTCTTCATATCCCCTGGTTTTCTCCCATCCTCCACCCCTCCTGAAAAATCATGCCAACACCAGTAACAGCGTATAATCAAAATGTTTAAAATACAGAGTAAACGTGTATTAAAAAATGCAGAGAGGCTGGAAAAGGAATGTAATAAGGTTAAATTTTACAAGCCGAATTCCATATGTTGAAAGCATTTTGTAGTTATGTCAAATACAGATGAAGCTATAAATTACCCCAGAATCAAATGTGTCAAGTTGCAGGCTAATGCTGAATATATACATATTATACATATACATATACATATATATATGTTCATAATTCTTATTAAAATATGAAAACATGCTAAACATAGAAAAGCTAACAACTGTACCGAAAGCAAGACAAAGTGTTACTAATGTCTGCCAACTGGTATTAGTCACCAGGGCAATCAATCACCCACGAGCAAACCTCCGTGGCAGGCAACCAGGAAAGCTGAAACCCACCTCTTCTCCAGGCTTGTCTTATTTGTGGTTACCTCTGCAGAGATCCCGCTCTATTCCATTTGCTCGCCGTTAACCCTGAGAGGGCATGGTTAGCAAAAGGAAAACACTTACTCAATTGTAATGTCTATTTCTACTTAAAACACATACGAAATTGTCAGCAATTAGGACTCTGGGCTGAAGAATGTGCTCCGTTTATTCTATATTTGAATTCTAATAAATGATATTCAAATTATTACAAAAATTATAAGTGACATGCTGTCAGAACTATACATGTATATGTCTAGAAATATACATAGTGCTTTGAAAGCTGTCACATCCAGTCCTGTTGTAAACATCACCCTCATTTGCTAAACAATGGTGTTATGTCTTTGATTGCCTGTAAGTTTTCCTCATGTTATAAACCCATGACTCTGAATTCATTTTAACGCTAAAGAAAAATAGTCCTGCTTCAAGTGAGTGATCTGTCCAAAGATTCCACATAGCATATGGAAATAGTTTCTTTCTAAAGCATTCTGGGCCAAGTAATAATATGGACCTATGTGATGAAGTTAAAGTTGATAAACACTTTCCCATCCATATGACAACAGTGTGACCACAATATTTCTGGCACCTTGAAAGAGATCTTCTTCAATATTTAGTGCAATAGCATCTGCTTTTGCTAATTTGAAATTGAACACAAATGTTGGATTTTCACCAGAAGTTAAAATAACTATTACCAAGGTAAAAATATAACTTCTCTTAGATGGTGGCAAAGGGTGTGTGTTGACTGAGTGCTATGAACCAAATGCTTGTGACACTCCACAATTCTCATACTGGAATCCTAACCACGAACGCGATAGTGTCAGGAAGTAGGGGGCTGATGAGGTCATGCTGGGAGGACAGAGCTCTCACCATGAGATTAGCACACTGATAGAAGAGGCCACAGGGAACCCACACATGGTGCCGCACACCTGAAATTCCAACATTCTGGGAAGCTGAGACAAAAGGAGCACAAGTTCAAGCCCGCCCTGGGCAACTTAGTCACTTAAGTAAGAACCTGTCTCAAACTAGAGAAGGGCTAAGGATGTTGCTTAATGCACAGGCCCTGGGTTTAATCCCCAGTGCCACTGAGAGAGAGAGAGAGAGAGAGAGAGAGAGAGAGAGACAAAGACGGAGACCGAGAGACCAAGAACCCTGAGAGATTCCTCCTTCCTGCTGCATGTGAAGACACAGTGAGCAGACAATGACATGTGAACCCAGAGCAGCTCTCACCAGACTCCAGATCCTCTGGTGTCTTGATCTAGGAATTGTCAGCCTTAAGAAGTATGGGAGATAATGACTGTTTATAAACCACTCCGTTTATGATCCTTCATTACAGCAGCCCAAACTAACTAAGCAATTAGGAGAAGCATTTTTCATAGCCCTGCATTTCTTTCCCACTTCATGCGCGCTTGGGGTCAGCCTACTCGGTGCTCCAGGCTGACACCAGAGGACTTGCCTGCTTAGACGGCATCACCTAGGGGAGAAGCTGGACACGCAGCCACTCGGAGCTAAGGCGTAGAGTTAAGTACAAACGGAAGGATGAGATAAGAACATGTTTTTGAAGATGCACCTCCCCAAAGAATCCCAAACCACTAGGGAGTTAATAATACAGTTTTTTTCCTTATAGTACCAAATAATACTTGTTCTTTTTGCTTATAGTGCCAATTCCGAGCCACAGAAACAAATTCTATTAGCGTAATTAAAAGGGGCTTCATCAGAAGGCAATTGGAGGTAGGGATCCACGGAATGATGGCTACCGCAGGGCCTGGCTTAGACACAGGCAGAAAGAGAGGGCTGAGCGATAGGAACCGGAAAGTCACAGGCCTGTCTGCTGAGCCGCCAGCCTTCCCGTCTTGTCATCTGCTCAGGACCCGAGTCCTAGGAACTGCTGTGCTCAGGCTGTGCCTCCTCCCACGCCCTGGGGACTGCAGGAGGGGGAGGGGGTCCCTCCTCCCAGAGTGCACACCAATAAAAAGAGAGGCCCTCCCACCCAGAGGTGGGACCAGCCATTTCCCTAAAGAAGATATCCGTACATCAAAAAGGGGGCAACGGTTTAAGGCTCCAAGGGTAAAGATCTGCTCTTGCTTGTTTATCTGAAAAATAAATGCCTATATTTGAATTAATCAAATGATGGTTCCCTTATAGCTTTTTGGTGAGCTGTTTTGCTGAGCCGATTTGGATCTCTATAGGTTTTCAACCTACTATGTTGCCTATTTTAAAGGGGAAATTTCTGAACAGATAATTATAAAACACTTCGATTGACACAAATATGGAGGCACAATAACCCAAATATATGTTTTATATGTAGGTGCTAATGATCGAACGCAGGATCTTGTGCACGAGGTGTATAGTTTACCACTAAGCTACATCCTCGGCCTCCCGATAGGTTTCCCTTTTTTTGCTGCCCTTGGTCAAGCCCAGGTCCTCACATATATGGGCAAGTATTCTACCACTGTACTCCACCCCCAGCCACCAGTATTGAAACTGATGAATTCACAGGAAAGGTGGAGAGCAAGGAACTTACGTGTGGTGTCATAGATCTGTCAACCGAGAACCTTCGTTACTCTCAGTCACTACTGTTTCTGTGAAAACAATGCAGCCTAAAGGAGATACCAATATGCAATAAAAAGGGCTGTACTAAATCCATCGTGTGATTTTTCTGTTGGATCGAGGCCATACAGAAGCGCTCCGTACTGTATTTGCAACTCTTTGTAAGTCTAAAATTATTCCAAAGGAAGAGATTTGTTTTAATTGCAGAATAACATTTACGTCGTAGGCATTTAATGGACATCAACTTCACCCTACCTTGAATACTCTTGACCTTGAAATATTTGTGCTCATCAGTTTTCTACACAATGTCTTATTATCCCTTCTTAAACAAATCTCTCTGGGCACCAAAAACAAAAGAGGGAGACGGAGAAAAGAAAATCCCCAATCAAATTTTGCCCTGCTTTGTTGTGAGATAAAGTTATTCATGAAGAACTATCCACGTATATATCTGTGGGGGCATTCTAATATTGACATTACAGAAATACACCACTAATGATAATGCATTTGCCTACTGGTAATGTTAGATAGTTAGTTATTCTTTCCTTTGCTTTACTTCTAGACAAAACTAACGCTTTCAGACATCTTGAGAATGCTATAGTTCATCTTTAACAGATAGAATTTTGTTCTTATTTTGTTAAATGTTACATTTACATAATTGTGTATGTCATCGGTGTTTATGAGAATATACCAAAAAGTACAAGTTCTCCCATCTAGAATATAGAGAATTAATAGTCTAAAAACCAGTAAAGGTGCCCTTCATTGTGATGATTTGACTATCTGGATTTAGGAAGCAGAAAGGTTTTAGATAATGTGGGCAAATTTTCTTATTCTGCTCTAAGATTAGTCACTTATTCTTTGCACAGAAGTTACACTGGTGTCAGGGACGATTTTTTTAAGTCACAGAATATACTGGTTTAGAAATTCCTGATAGCAAGCCAGATGACATGGCTAGTGGTTGTTTTTGGTTTTTGAAATTAAGTGTCCTTAAAACTGTATGTCCCGGTTAGGTTAGTCAACCCTAGTAAAAAATCAAAATAACTATTGTAAAGTAACACAAGGTGATTGAATAGTTAACTATAGAATGTACTGTTGTCGAAAATATTCTTATCTGTAGACACAAAGATATTTATATGAAAACTGCATTCTTTGTGACAAACCAGAATCTTATTTTGCTGTGGCCAAATGTAATGGACATCTGTTGTTTTTGCCTGCCCAGAACATATTCCTCCCTTTGCTATTAGCAGATGCTGGATTTTCAGGGAGGCCCACCGCCCTCCTCCTATGGGCTCATCTGGTTTTGGGAGCACCTTCATCTTGCCCACAAACTCCCAGCCCCTCACTTAAAGGGTGGACTCGTGACTCAGACCCAACCAGACAGCACAGTCGTTCCTCTTGGCCGCAGAGGTTGGCTCAATATGAGTATTTTTTCAGCCAGACCAAAGAGATGCAATTCAAAGAATCAAGCTGGAATGACTGGAATAAAAATCTCTTATTCCTGGAAATGGGTGTAGGAGGATGTCAGCCTGGAGCTACTAGGGGCAACCTTGTAACACACCCAGAACAGTGAAAAGGGGAGACCAAAACAGGGATGAACTGGACCCGTAGCTGGATTCAGCTGTCCTAAAGAGGAGAACTTTTCAACTATCATTTTTAAAGTAATCTCTTCGTGCTTCCTCCTTACTTGTGGTTTGCATCTGCTTTATAGATTTATATCTCTTGCAGCTAACACAGTACTGCCTAATTCATAAAATTCCCATGCAGTCTTCTCCCTGAATGAATCTAGCTCAGGTGAATCTTGTGTTTTCACTCATTTCATAAACATGTATTTAATAATACTGTACAAAGCAATGAAAGAGATAAAAAGATTTTGTAGACATTCTGTATACCCCCAATGAAAATGTGCAGGAACGTTTTAGAAACTGATTAACTTTTTATGGAGAAAGAAAAGTCTGAATTTTTCTTTCCTTTTCTATAAGTGGAATGTTATAATTTTGTCCCAAGAAGGACAGTTAGTAAAGCCCTAGAATACAATATGAGGAACATGGATTTCGCTTAGATGACCTGCTTGCAAGCCTGGTTTTGTCTCTTGCTGTATGACCTACAAATTAGATTCTCTAGTATTGATTTCCCTGTGTATAAAATAACATGAACATACCTAGATCACAAAAACTTTGAGAACTGAGAAAATACACACAAAGCAATTATTATTATGTGTATTATTTTTCATCAAATGATAACTTTTAAGTATACTTGGTATGTCATTCTATAGAATTCCTTACCAATTTCAGAATTTTGAGTGTTTTATCCAAAAGAAGTGTCAATTTAATTTTTATCTACAGCCCAGATTGCAATTCTTTAGATTCTGTGCAGATAAATGGTTGCATACGCGTGAGAGCCTCGAGAATTTCTCACACATTTCTTGCTGCTTCCTAATCTAGACCCAGAAACTTTTTTATCCTTCCTATACTCCTATTTTGCTCTCCATAGTTTGCAAATATGTTTTCTTCTACATGAAACAGTATTATACGCACTTCCCTCTTACTGCTCTTTCCTTGGTTTAATCTTACCTATCTCCTGTGCCCCATCCTATCTTTTCCTACCTCCAAATGTCCTAGGCCTCTTGCCCCACAATGGAGTGCATGTTATACTCACACCTGGACCTTCCTTTCACACAACTGGCCACGCTGTATATTTTTTTTATATGTGGAGGTGTCGTTGTAATACAGTAAGCAGAATTACCAAATTCACATCCACAACCTGACTTGACAAACCCTCAAGTGATCTAAAGATAAATATTCAGGAGACAGGTTGTGAACTTAATTGGGGAGAAAAATTATACCTTTTTTCACTAACCTCTAACTAAAATTTATCATTTCCTACTAGGATGAATGGAGCCATCAAAACAGTCATATTTATAGCTGGGACTTTGTCAGCAACAGATCACAAACACTGTATCTGTATCACATTATAGTTATTGCTGTTATGTCATATATGCTTACCATCATTGCTAAATTATGGTAGTTGCTAGACATGCTCTAAAAATTATGTAATATGTATTAGTAAGGGCATGTGTATTATTATACAATAATTTTTAAGTTGCTTAAATAATCATTTCAAAATCCTTCATTTTCTTTATAACCCATTGGTATATAATGTATTTGAAGACAGTGTTCTCAGAAGGAATTCATAAATTTCACCAAACCTCAGGACTCCATGGCATGGAAGACATCTAAACTTCAGCCCCTGATACAAAGCTCCCTGAAGCCAGCCCACCGTGGGCTTTGTCAAGACTATCTGCAGGCTTTGCAAGCCAGCAAAAGTGCAGGTCCCACTAAATGCATGCCAAACTGATGAAAGCTGAACACGTTTAGGCCTGGCATCATTTATGTGTATACTGCCATTAATTGGGGTGGTACACTAGTCCCAAGAGGAGGAAGTGGATCCAGTGGTGATGGGTTCCTTCCACCCCAACCCAAGACATGTCACGCTGGTATCCTAGTCAGTTGCGTGAGATGAGATTTTACATAGCATATGGCATTAATCTTTTCAAGGATATCATGGGAATCAGTAGCCTATATAAAAAGCAGCTGGCAACCCTGACCTTGGGTGATACAAAGACAGGTGAGGAACTGTCACTGAACAAGTGTGATCTATTTAATAAAGTCCTATTTTTAATTTGGCACAGAGCCAGTTTTTCAACTGGACAACTCTTGCGCAAACATCTGCTGCAACCTTTGTTCTTGCATGCACAATGGGCAGCTTGTGGAGCAGAGGCGGTTGTCAGACTCCCTCCGTTGGGCCCCGGAGTGAATTCATAGCTGGGCTCTTCCCACTAACCCGCAGCCGAAATGCTAGCTGGTCAAGTCACTCCAAGCATAGTCTCACCAGTGCGTTTGACTTTACAGTAGGCTCGTGAGGAGATATTTAAATGGTTTTGAAGAAAAGATATTTAAGGTCGTGTTGCAGATCAAAGGCCTCAGAGACCCTCGTGCGGCTTTCAGGAGGCCTCTAGGAGCTGTTTCCTGAAGTGAAATTGCATCTGTGCGTTCATCCATTCAAGCTGTTTTTGAAAGTCTGTGTGTCAGGAATTTGCTGCTCTTTTCAGAGTAGATGTGTCCAAAGGAGCGAGTACATCAGTAATGAGGAGAGTTAGGATATACCTTACATATGGTACCGCTTTTTAGGTCTGAGTCAAGTGCGTTGGCGTAATGGGAACTGGCAAGAAATTGGACTGTACTATGTATGTTTGTCCCCAAGAACCCTCAGAATTACAAAAATGAAAGTCTCATTTCTAAGGGGATTGAAGCATCCAGAAGTAATGTCCTTAGCTGTAGAGAGTGAATTGTTGTGTGAGAATCAACAGGCCCCCGCTTCACACACACCTGAATCTATGGAGCTTCGGGTATTTTTTTTTGCATTATTCAGTAAACTTTATTGGTACATTATATACACAGTTCACAATCACACATAACATTGGGGAATTCTTACCAATATGTGACACGGGTCAATTCTCATTTTTACCCACATCCCTGTCCTCCCACCCCCTCCTCACCCCCTATATATACATACTCTTTTATTTTTTTCCAAATCGTATTTATTCCTTCCCCCCATTACGTTCCCACACCAAATTCCTTTTGGATATTTCCCATTCTACAAAAACAATCATATATTCTAGAGCTCCTTTACCTGTAGGTGCTTATATCAAAGAAAAGATCTGGTATTTGCATATCTGTGTTCTATTTATTTCACTTATTAGTGTGTCCTCCAGGTATCTCCATTTGCACATAAATGAATGAATCTTGTCATTCTTTATGGCAGAGTAATACTCTATTTAAAAAAAAAAACACATCTTTATCCACTCTCCAGTTGATGGGCATTTGGGTTGTTTCCAAGACTGGGCTATCACGAACTGAGCTGCTATGAACAAGGGTGTACATCTGTCTTTCCAAGGTGATTTTTAAAATTCCTTTGGGTATATTCCTGGCAGGGGGATAGCAGGGTCGAATGGGACCTCTAGTCCTAGTTTTCTGAGGAATCCCCACAGTGGTTGTGCAAGTCCACAATCCCACCAGCAGTGGAGAAGGGTTCCTTTCTCCCCACAGCCTTGCCAGCATTTATTGTGGCTGATTTTGTTAATAGCAGCCACTCTTTGTGGAGTGAGATGGAATCTCAGTGTTGTTTTCATTTGCATGTCTCGAATGACCTGTGATGTTGAACATTTCTTTTAGTATACGTGCTGCCGAAGCGAGCACTGTTGAACATTTCTTCATATGCTTCTTGGCTGCTTTGACTTCTGCCTCTGAGAAGTGTCTGTTCATTTCAGATACCCATTTTTGAATTGGCTCTTTTTTTTTTTTTTTTTTTGAGACAGGGTCTTGCTTTGTAGTTCAGGCTGGCCCTCAACTCACTTTGTAGCTCAGGCAAACCTTGAACTCAACAATCTTCCTGCCTCTGCCTCCTAAGTGCTGGGATTACAGGCGTGGGCCACCACGCCCAGCACTGTGGTATGTGGTATTGATTGCTGGTGGGCATAAATCACCACGCCCAGCATTGTATGTGGTTACTGGGATCAAACTCAGGACCTTGCACTTGTGAGGCAGGCACTGGAACCACTGAGCTACATCTCCAACCCTTGAATTGGGTCTTTAAACTTGGGGAGACTGATTTGTTTAAGTTCCTTGTATATTGTAGATAATAACCCTTTGTCTGACAAACAGCTAGTAAAGACTTTTTCCCATGTTGTTGGTTGTCTTTTAGCTGTGCCAGTGATTTCTTCGGATATTTCTTATTCTGAGAATAGTTATGTTTGGCAGTGGGGGAAGTTAGAATGAAGTTATCTCATTCAGCATGGTGGATTTAGTCTCTACCATCTCAAAGGCCTATGAGCCAGATGGCTGACATCCCCCAGTAAAGAATCATAGAACAGAAATAGACTACAGGTCTGAGAAATTCTTTGTTTCCCACTCATTCAGGGACCTGGTCTATAACTTTCACCAGTGATGTCAAACAGGTCTAGTGGTTCATCATCTCCAATGAACTGGTAAGGTCTGTTTTGAGGCACTATGTTGCATATTCCAAGTCTACTGTTCAGCTTACCAGCGAAGAACCCTGCAATCAGTGGTGTTAGCCATGGACTCTTGGCAGGAGAACAGCAAGCCTCTTATAATCTTGCGAGCTCTCACTGTCTTGTGTCATCCTTGTTCATGTTAGGAGGGAGAGGAAGGCCTGCGTGCCAGTGTTCAAGCCCCTGCTCCTGCTCTGAAGAGGACAAAGAATTGGATAGAAAGTGACTTTTGAAATTAGATCGTTATGAGTTTGCTCACCCCTGTGAGGATCGATATCTACACTTTTACATCTTATTTTGGCAGTGAAGATCATGGGAAAACTCAGTCCAACAGGGTGAAATAAAACTAGAATTTGTTTGGAAATAAATGTATAACCTTCTGTGACCCATCTTCCCTTTCATAAGTTGAGGGCCGGTGGAAAGTGATTACACCCTTAGTCCTCTAAGTAAAATCCCACCTACTTGAGAGAGAATCTCTCCTGGGGCCAGGGTATATTTCATTATAGATGGCTTCTTTAATCAGGAAAATTTGCGTACTGAGGTAGTGGAAAAGAAAGCTGCTGTGGATGGAAAATAGAATCATTCCCTGTTAGGGAAAATTGCATGAATCACAGTTCATTTTTTGTTTGTTTGGTGTCTGTTTGTTTTGTTTCTGTATCCTTTGATGATCTCAGTGCCAACCCGGTCACCCTGCGTGCTGCAGGGAAGTGCGTGAACAGCAGAGGGCTCGCCCGGCGGTGGCGGTGGCATGGAAATGTCCTGAGAATTCTGCCAACAGGCAGCCCAGGATCGCTCTTGCTACTCCCCGAGACCTGCAGGCCTGGCCTCGTCCTTGCTTCTCCCCTTCCTCTGCGAGTAAGCCTTGGTCTCCACACTTGCTGTCTAAGACCTTCCCACGTCTGCTCTGTTTCTGGGCATCATATCCAAATCCCTTGATAGAGAAAAGAAAGAGTGACCTGCTAAAAATTTCCAAAGGCGTGCCATTCAATTCTGGATCTTTTTTTTTTTTAATTGATAAAACAGTTTAACTTCCCAGGAAGCTCTGCTCAATGGTTTCTACTTCCCATGAGGCAGAATGGTGCAATTTTGAGTAGCAAATTGAGGAAGCTGAGTATTTTGACCTGGGCCTCTGGTCACTTCAAATACAGGGGGAGTTCTTTTAAAACGAGAGGAGACTGAAATGTGTGTAGGAAAGTGAGACCATAGTCATGTCACCTGTGAGACAGGGGACCTGGAATTTGACAGTTTGGCCTGAAAAAAGAGAATGTTTTGTAAGTTCTGGAGCTCGGAATTACTCTCTTGCGTGGAGGAGGGGCTCTTCCTCTGCCCTGTGGGCATATTACTCGAGTTAATGCTGTTATTAATAGCCATCATCCAACTATTTAGTATTGATTTCCTGACTCGCAGAGAACAGTCCTTTCCAGCTTCTTAGGATACACTCCATTGGCACGCATAAGCATGAACAGCAGTTGATTGCATCCTCAATAAAGGCTCGGTCCCTATTATGGGATATATTTTACCTGGTGCCATGCTTTCGATCTAGATGTGCTCCAAAAGCTTCACGTGATTATACGTGGGATGTTGGGGAGGTGACTAGATCACAGGGGTGTGATACCAATGTCATGATACTAATTTCCAGCTGAGTTTATAGCCAAGTGTGCTGTTAGGCACTAAAGCCTGGTCAGAGGAGGTGGGCACTGAGGGTGTGTGTCTCCCTCCATCTGCTGGATCCCCGTCCTGCCCTCCTTCCTGGCTCCTATCCCATGCTAACGCCTCTTTTAAAGTGTCACTTGGCCAGGTCACCCTGCCTTGGAGCCGGACAACTGTAAGCCAGATAAACCTTTCCTCTCCAAGCTGGGAGTGTGGGGAGTTGTGTCCCAGCTATGAGAGTGTCTAAAGTACCTGAATAACATGGCTATTTCTAGAATTCTGTGGACAGTTGCCTCATCTCAGGCACCTTATTCTGTCTGAGAGCTGTCATAAATATTTTTAAAACAATTATTAAATGATGGCACATACAAGTTTATGAATTTTATGCCTAGTACTGTTTGATTTTGGAGGATGAGCCCCTTGGCTAGGGACAGGTTATTAGAATACTGTCAGGTAATATGTTAGGTCTAATTTTGTCCACATCCAACCTATTTAAAATCTATTCATGTGTATTCTTCTTTCCTTCCTATGTTTTCTTAAATTTAATCATAAGCATATTCTAAAATTGCCTTCCTCCTATAAGCAGATTTCCTGGATTTAATTACTTCTTCAGTATCAGTTAATTTGAGTGTTTTCCCCTCGTCTCCTGACAGTATGTTGGCCCTCACTGCCTCAAGAGATTAAAAATCTGGAGAAAGTTTTGGTTTTGACCACTGTGCCAAGCTGTCCTTCAGAATGATTGGTCTGGAGTCACCCGGAATCCCTTGCCCCTTTACCACTGGTAAGAAAAGAAGACACTGGTCTCAGTAACATTCTCCCAGAGAGCGCCTGCCTCTGCCCCGGAACTAAAGCGCCTGCTGGAGTTCCATAAAATTCGGTTTTGTTATTGATATTCAACACAAACTATTATATTTTTCTAATATAACACAAACCATTATATTTTTCTAACAATAGCTTCTGTAATAATATAACTTTTGTTTAACGTGGGCGCCTGGTTAGCTAAATGAGGCCCAGGCTGTCAGAGAAGTACCTACCTCCAAATTTAGGAAGTAAAAGTTGATAAATTCTTAATATGAGTAAAGAAAATAATAATAATAATGTTTCACTTCCCTGCATGAGATCCAAAGTGCTCTGCAGGCACCATTTCACTAATCTCCATAAAAATCTTAGGTGTGTGGTAGGGGCAAACGCAAACCTTAGAAGAAACTGGCTGTGGAGTCACAGTCCGCTTTTACTCCCGGGTCAACCCCCAGCGCCCACCTGTGCGGGGTCCACGAGTCCAGGCCGGCCCGAGGGCGCCTGGATCACCGGTGTCTGAGCATACCTCCCCGCACTCCTGCCTTGCTGTGGAGTCGGGCCTTCCCCGAAGTCGGGCCTTCCCCCAGGAAGCCGGTCCTCGTACGACAGTCAGAGCCGAAACCCCTTCCGTGCTCTCCTCCGCCACCCTCCTCGCTCGCACACTCCACCGACTCCATCAGGCTCAGTTCTTCTCTGCCAAGAAGCTGAAGGTTCATCTTCTCGGCGCCTTTCAACTAGCTCGCCTTGTCTAGCACACCCGGGGCTTCGGCACGGCTCTTCCCTCCCCTTCCTTCCGTCCTGACTTCCCAGTCACCTTCTCCTGCGCTTCTCCTTCTGCCTTTGGTCTAGAGCGGCCCCCTTCTCCACGCGACGCTGCGTCCCACGCGCCTTCATTGCCATACAGCGCTGTCTCCCTCCGCACCGACCTTTTCTGCCTGCCTCTGTGTCTTGCTTGATGCTCTTCGCTTTTGTGCACCTCTCACAGCTTCAGCGTAAACTCCTGAGAGTAAGCAGGTCACCCAGGATACCCGGCTGGTGTATCCCCGCGTCCCCACCGTGCTCGGAGCCCGGCGTGTATTCATAAATATTTCCAGTGAGTGAAGTTGTACACCCTGTTTTCTGTATCCCTCAGAACTCCTCTTAGCCTCCCGTTTTCCTTAGTCCCATCTAAATTCAGAAGGTATGTGTACATTTATGCACCAGCGCAGACACATACTGGCCAAGCTCTTCCTTCGCGCCCGAGTGCATGCTGAACTGCGCGGGGCCCCCTCGCTCGGCAGCCGAGTTTGGCCTCTGCAAGGAATACCCGATATCCAATCTCTGTTCCTATGGAGAAGCTCACTGCCTGCATTCAAGTCTCTTGTTTCCCCCGGCAAAGCTCTCGTTCATGTTGAGTTGTCTGATGATAGAAAGATTCTTTCTTTTCATCCAAGGGCTAAATTACTATAGATCGGATAAAGCAAGGAGTGTGAGTTGGTGCAAAGATGCAAGAGACACTGTATAAACAGAAGCAACTGGAAATAAAACTCCATCTGGGAAGGTCCCTCTTACTAATAATGCCAAAGATCCCGTTACATTAATGAATACTACTTATGGTCCCTTTTGACCATGGTGACTTTATCAAATTCCTAGTGATAGAACATAAATCTAATTGTCTCTTTACAGATGGTATTTTTTTCCTGAGCAAATTTCTTCCAGGTATTTGAGTCCGAATCAAGCCCTAACTTTAATTCACTGGCAGGAATTAGCCTCCTTAATAAACTTGGAAGTGAGGCCACAGTGGCAAGACTGTACTCGGATGCTTAACTGCTGCTAATCGGATCTCCCTGCTTCTTTCTCAGGGGTGCGCAAAGAATCCTTGGGGGGCTGAGAAATCACCACTTCTGTGCACAGATAACCCCAATGGGGTCCTATTTTGTTGCGTACCTTCACATCAGCCATCTCTAATCTTCCTCAAGTCTGCAAGCGACCCTTTGTGCTCAACATTGCTTGTGTGAAGGGCACTGCGCAGGGGAGGGGCTGGGCCAGCCATGCCAACCCACTTTTTTACCAGCTTGTCATAATCTACCCCTTCCTCCCTTTTTCTGACTGGGAAAAGAGACTTGGACATATCTGTTGTCTATGTCAAGGGCCCTCGTTTGTCAAAGTGTTAGTGGTCCAGTGTCAACATAAATACATCTGTCCATAAATCTTGACAAGTATGATTTGTTGCATTTGAAAAGCATGACCCAAGCATTAGATCCTTTTTTTTTGATTCTTAACATGATTACCTTTAAAGCCAAGCATTTCACATGCCTTCTGAGTTGACTTCTGTCAAGTGACTGAGTAGCTCTTGCTGACTTATCTACTCTTACGAAGTTAATACCAGCATGGCCCCCGCTGCCACCTGCTCGAAGACCACCTAGACTGTGGCAGAAATTACCTTTCTTGATGTGCTCATTATTCTTTGCTGTGGAAGGGCCTTCCTTCTCTGTCTTTTTGTTTTGTTTTGTTTTGTTTAGCTTTTAGCAGGAAAATAGATTTGGTGCATTGATCAAATGAAGTTTTTCCTCGCACTCAGCCAGGAAACTCAAGAAGCAAATAGACCAAAAAAAAAAAAAAAAAAAAAAAGGTGGAGGAAAGCAAAGCTCTGATGTGAGACAGCACATGATTTTAAAATTGTTTGATAGTAGAATCTGCAGACTAAGAGAAAGGAAATTCATCCATGGCTATAGAAAAAGAGTTCCTCCTCGTGATATGCTACAGTTTATTGAATGTTTATTAGGTGCCAACCTCTATGTGAAGAGCTTCACATTCAGTGTCCTATTTAACCTTTCCAAGGATCTGTGAGGCATTATTAAACCCACTGCCTGAGAAGCTGTCTTGGAAGCTATGACAGCTGGCAAGGAGTGGAGCAGATATTTAAAAGTTAGCTGTGTGACTCAGCAGTGGTCTCATTTGAGAACCAATATAGTTCACTACTATTCTAGATGTTACAGTCTTATCTCCCTTGTTTCACTTTCTAAGGAACTAATTGATGCTTTCGTTGACACTGCTCTGAAGTGGACACAGTGACACAGTGACACTGGAGATTTTGCTAAGACCGTTCATGTGTGTACCAGCCGATGTCTAAAACAGGCCCAGCCCTGATTGCTACCAGCTACTTTGCCACTGGGGAATTTTTCTTCTCAGAAAGTTTTATTTTAGGACAACTTCAAATACTGCAAGTCTAGAAATAGGTAATATTTTTAAACTATGGCTATTGTGCTCATTTAAAAAATATCTAATCCTGGGCCAGAGATTTAGCTCAGTGGTCCTGGCGCCTGCTTAGCAAACACAAGGTTCTGAGTTTGATTCCCCAGTCACCACATACAATGCTGGGTGTGGTGACTCACGCCCACCAGCAATCAATTACCATATACCACAGTGCCGGGCATGGTGGCTCACGCCTATAATCCCAGCACTCAGGAGGCAGAGGCAAGAGGATTGCTGAGTTTGAAGTTTACCTGAGCTACATAGTGAGCTCAGGGCCAGCCTGAACTACAAAGTGAGACCCTGTCTAAAAATATATTTATTTTTTTATTTTATATATTATATATTTTATTTACTTATATATATTTATTTTATATATAATTTATATATATTATATATATAAAATCCTCTCATTTGTAGTTTTATTTTTAATTGATTTTGTTTACAATCCAGTCTTTCACTATTTTTGCCTTATTCCTTTTCTTTCTTCTTCCTTCCCCCGTACAAATTTATCCACACTGATAGCTCTCCTCCACAGAGCCCTTTAGAAACCCTTCAATCCCAAACACATTTCTTCCTGTCCGCTGAGAGTCCTCTGAACCCTGCCTTTATTGGTCAAAATATAACAAATAAAAGTCTCCCATGAGGAAAAGCGAATGTAGGTGCTAACTCTACTCCAAATAGTTTCTTTAGAACATGCACTTAAAAGCATATTTTCCTACTTGAGGATGTTATGCATTTGCTAAATGCCAGTTAGGTGGACTCTGAGAAAACTCTCCATTTGATCTGAACCTTCCAAATAGTTGGGATGGAAATTGATACATACGAGCTAACATCCATACACACAGGAGAGCATTTCTCAAAATCTAAAGAACAAGTGCAAAACAATTTATAACTACCAAAATAGGGACAATATATGGAGGTGCTAATAGATTTTTCAGTTATGAAAATATGGAAAGGTTGTTTTTTGTAAAGCATGTTACAATCAACACAGTGACATAGGAATAACAGGTAAGCGGCCACTGCGCTGTGCCTGAGGCTCACAGCGTGCACGCCCTGGTGGGTGAATCAGGGGCAAAGCCATGAGACCGAGGTGCAAACCTGACTGGAAGGGAAAGCTGGGGCCGGGTGGCCTGTGGAAGGGTGTAGACTCGGGGGGGCGATGTCAAGTCTGCGGCAGGAGCCATTCATTTCTGGAATAGTAGTATGCTGTGAATAAATGAATGCGTCTAGTACATGTACTTGTCATCCACAGGAAGGTTGGCGTGAGAAGGAGGAGAGAGTCGAAGGACAGCAGCGCCTGGTCCTGTCCTTTGTAAGGATGGTGTCTTTCTGGCCCTCACAGCCTCAGTAACTGCTGCCTCTCCAGAGAAGACCTTTCTAACAGCTTGGTCTAGAGTTGTTCATTAGCCATGCTCTACGACACCACTTAGGGAAGGTACCTTTTCTACTCCCAACAAGGTGAAAAGAATAGCTTCTTTTCCTCTGAATAACCAGTCCCTTCTACAGAAAGCAAAGTGTCACCAGGTAGGATTATTTTAAGCCTTTTTTTAAATTGAATTCTTTATGGGTACAATTTATATACATCTCACAATCACACATAATATTGGGGAATTTGTACCAACATATGACACCGTCAATTCTCATTTTTACCCATATCCCCACCCACCGTCCTGCCACCCTTAATCCCACTGGGCCAGAAGATGAAGGACCACAACACAGAGGAAGTGACAAAGGCTACGGCATTGACCCTTCCAAGTAGGATATAAAGAAGTGGATTCTAAACCTTGGTCTGTACCTAGAGAACTGGTAAAAGCAGACTGCTGGGCCCTCCCTTTCCCCAGGCTTTCGGATTCAGTGGGTCTATGGTGTGACTCACACCCTTGAAATTCTGGGTGCTACTGATTCTGCCAGGCTGGGACCCACTCTTTGAGAAGCACAGATAGTGAAGGTGAAGGAAAGATGCTCCAAGGTGGTTTCAAGTTGCCGTGGGGGGTCACTGTTAGACCCAGAAGTACAGTCCAGGGGACTCCCCCCAAACCCCAGCACAAACTATCGCATGTCCTGTTTCCAGCAGATGGCCAAGCAGGGCCTGGGCTGCTGTTTTTTATGGAGCTGAACAAGAACATCTCCAGCATTGACTGCAAACATCACCCAACTGCTTTAGCACTGTTGCCGTCACAT